>JAAKBH010001223.1:0-36243 GCA_019776075.1 Amaranthus palmeri
ATATAATAAGATTGACTACCACTAACATTTCTCTATACGTGATGCTTACTATGTAGAATTTTCCTAACTTTAATAAAGCAAGATTTAAATGCTAAAGAAAACTTCCATGAAATCTAAAGGGACTTCAATTGAGTGAAGTTGTGTAAGAATAATGATACTTTTATCTAATTTTTTCAAATTATTACAAGTGTGGGCATAATAGGAGTATAAAATCAGTTACTAGAGGGAGAAAAATAATTTCAAAAGATATGCGACCCGTTGTGGCATTATAACAATTTGATTTTAGTGGGATATATTTAGCGACATTTAATTTAAATGTCGCTATTTCAAACATTTTATAGTATATATAAAGGATTTAGTGACATTTATTAGACCCTTTAGCAGCTTAATAAAAAGTCACACTATAGTGACAATTACATATGCCACTAAGACCAAATAAAGTGTCGCTAAATCACTTTATAGTGAAACTTAAATTAAAAACTGAAATTAAGTAAACACACAGTTTTGGGTTTATATTTTTCTGTATATTACTGATCTCAAATACAAGGACATATATAGGAGAGTTCTAAGAGTAGTCTAAGAGTTCTAAGAGTATTCTAAGAGACACCTAATTATCATTATTACATAATAAATCATTTGCCTAAAAGAACTAAACATTAAGTGCTGGAATATCAACAGTTTATTCTAACACTCCCCCTCAAGTTGGGTAGTAGGGTTACCAACTCCCAACTTGCACAAGACTTCCTCAAAGAACTGAGTTCCTACTCCCTTTGTGAGAATATCTGCTAATTGATCTTCAGAGCGAACATGCGGAAGCTTGATTATCTCATCTTCTAATTTCTCCTTTATGAAGTGTCTGTCTATTTCTACGTGCTTGGTGCGATCATGTTGCACTGGATTCTCTGATATATCAATTGCAGCTCGATTGTCACAGTATAGAACGCAACTCTTAGTGGGTGCAAACCCAAGTTCTGTTAGCAACTTCCTGAGCCATAACACCTCTGTTACTCCTTTCGCAACCCCTCTAAATTCTGCTTCAGCACTAGAGAGAGCGACAACCTTCTGTTTCTTACTTCTCCATGTCACAAGGTTTCCTCCTATGAGGGTGAAGTACCCCGACGTGGACTTTCGGTCATCTCCATCTCCTGCCCAGTCAGCATCTGTGTAGGCTACGAGGTCCAAGTTGCCATTTTTCCGATAAAAAACTCCTCTCCCTGGAGTTCCCTTCAAATACCTCAAAATCCTGATCACTGCCTCCATGTGCTGAACTTGGGGTCTATGCATGAATCGACTTACAACCCCAACTGCATAGGCAATGTCTGGCCTAGTATGAGCAAGATATATCAGCTTCCCCACCAGTCGCTGATATTGAGAACAATCAGTGGGTTCTCCATCTGGAAGCATCTGTAATCCATGGTTGATCATTATTGGAGTTTCCATAGGTTTGCAATCCAACATTCCAGCTTCAGCCAGTAAATCAAGAATATATTTCCGCTGGGAAATAAAAATGCCCCTGTTTGACCTTAATACTTCTATTCCCAAGAAGTACTTAAGTCTCCCCAGATCCTTCATCTCAAACTCCTGGAACAGTTTGCCTTTTAGGGCTTTGATTTCCTCTCTGTCGTCACCTGTAATAATCATGTCATCTACATAAATTATTAAGCACGTTATCCTCACTCCATTTTTTTTCAAGAACAACGTATGATCGGAGTTGCTTTGTCTGTAGCCGAATCTCTTCATTGCAGATGTAAATCTCCCAAACCATGCCCTAGGAGACTGTTTCAGGCCATACAACGCCTTCTTTAGCCTACACCCTACATTCTCTGAGAAGCCCGTAGAGAAACCTGGCGGAGCCTGCATATATACTTCTTCTTTTAACTCCCCATGAAGAAAGGCATTCTTAACATCGAACTGATACAGAGGCCAATCCAGATTTGCTGCAACGGAGAAGAGAACTCGAATCGTGTCAAGCTTCGCAACTGGAGAAAAGGTCTCTGAGTAATCAACTCCATAGGTTTGGGTATAACCCTTAGCTACAAGTCGAGCCTTGTACCTTTCAATAGACCCATCTGCCTTATATTTGACTGTGAACACCCATTTGCACCCAACAACTTGTTTTCTATCCGGCAAAGTGCATTTCACCCAAGTGTTGTTTTTTTGTAGTGCCCTGATCTCTTCTTCCATGGCTCTCCTCCAATGGTCATGTTCAAGGGCTTCTTCGACACTGTTCGGGAGTTTTGTTTCATACAATGCAGTATTGAAGGCAAGAGCGCTTTGTGACATATTCTCACCACTGTTCCCATCAACAGGATATCTCGACCTCTTCGCCTCATACTCGGGATCATATCTTTTAGGAGGGACACCACGAGTACTCCTTGGTGGGAGGACGTACCCTTTCTCTCCTGTTTGGTCCTGACCTGTCTCCATGATCTCAACTGGTATATCAGTAGTATTAGTATCAAGAGACTCTTGTTTATCAATTAAATCATTTACCTGATGTTCAGACAGGGCTGGTTGTGGTGGAGACTGTACAGCTGGTTGAGTTAGTTCAGTGGCTTCGCCTACTTGCTCTTTTGGGTCAAGGTCTGGCAACCATGGACTGATTAACCATCTGAGATCGTCATTTTGTTGTTTCTCCCCCTGACATCGAGGATGGGTGTAATAGAATTCTGAC
The DNA here is from genome assembly GCA_019776075.1 of Amaranthus palmeri. Classification (NCBI taxonomy): domain Eukaryota; kingdom Viridiplantae; phylum Streptophyta; class Magnoliopsida; order Caryophyllales; family Amaranthaceae; genus Amaranthus; species Amaranthus palmeri. Next base: position 2,675 of record JAAKBH010001223.1, read on the forward strand.
TCGAGAAACTCACAATCCATAGTAGTGTGAACCTTTCGATCCAAGGGATTATAACACCTATACCCTTTCTGATTTCTTCCATACCCAATTAAGACACATTTAACCGCTCGAGGCTCTAACTTGTTTCTAACCCGCTTAGGACAATGAACATACACGACGCTCCCAAATATGCGTGGTGGTAGAGAATGCGAGGAGGGGACGGGATAATGCATTTGGAGAGCTTCTAAGGGTGTTTTGAAGTTGAGAGCTTTTGTGGGTAGACGATTGGTGAGGTAGTTTGCGGTAGCAATGGCTTCGGGCCAGAATGATTTTGGGACATGGGAATCAAGCATGATGGCTCGGGTAATTTCAAGGAGGGTTCGGTTTTTCCGTTCAGCTACACCGTTTTGTTGTGGTGTATCTGGACAAGAGGTTTGGTGAATGAGGCCTTTGTTAGCACAAAAAAGGTGAAAGTCGGAGTTTATATATTCTCTACCATTATCAGTCCTTAGAATACGGGGTTGAGTCTGAAATTGGGTGCATATCATATTATAAAAATCCACAAAAACTTTAAACACCTCAGACTTATGCTTCAAGAAATAAATCCAACTCATCCGGGTACAATCATCAATAAAAATAACATAGTATGAAAAATCATGTAAACCAAACACAGGAGACGGTCCCCACACATCAGAATGTATAAGCATAAACGGTACATTTGTTCTATGCAAACTACTAGAGTACGAGTGTTTATGGCTCTTAGCACGAATACACGTTTCACACTTGAAATCTAAATTTAACCCAGCTAGAGTAGGAAAAAGTTTCTCTAAATACCCTATAGATGGATGTCCAAGCCTTCGGTGCCAAGTCCATAGTTGTTTTTCCTTTGACCCTCGAGCAAGAATTGCTTCGCCTTTTTGAACCGACTCCTCCAGGTAGTAAAGCCCTCCTTTTTCAATACCACGCCCAATAGTCTTCCCTGTCTGAGCATCCTGCACAATACAATAATCAGAGGTCATGAGAACGGTACATCCAAGTTCTTTTGTCAGCTGACTGATAGACAAAAGTTTATGCGAGAGATCAGGAACATATAAGCAATTATTTAAATTAAAGTTTTCTGACAGGGAAATTTTTCCCGCTCCTTTAACTTTAATTTCTTCTCCGTTAGCGGTTTTAATTAAAAATTTAGTCGAATTTTCGTGCGTGACGAAATCATCGGGATCATAGGACATGGTATCCGTCGCACCGCAATCGAAATTCCAACTATTTTTATTTGAGTCTTGGCGTGCAACTTTAGAAATAAGGCTAGAAGGTTCCTCCCCATCACCACATGATAAGTGGCGTGCACTTTCATTAAATAATGGGTCACTTGTCATAATTTTTGTCCCATCATCAAAGCCTCCTCCTTTCCCATAAAAAGAGGAAAGGTTGTCCTCTTCATTAAGACCCCCACTGCCCATTTGTATTCCTGTCTCAATTGAGACGTTGGAGTGAGAGAAAGAACTCTCACCTTCTTCTTCCATTAAGCTAAGTTTCTGACCTGGGTTATTATCATTTTCGCCATTTTTTCCGGTCACACCTACACCGACGGCAGCTTTTCCTTCCTTATTGTGGTCTCCTGGTTTTATTGCTGGTTTGAGGTTCCTTTTCTTTTCATCGGGCCACCACTCCGGGTACCCAACGAGTTTGAAGCACTCGTTTTTTGTGTGTCTCTTCCCACCACAGTGAGTGCACTGTAGATGTGATTTGTCATCATTACGCCGGTATGTTTTTTCCGGCTTCCCTTTGACGGCGAAGGCTCCCCCTGCGCCCGATGATTCGAATGATGAGGGCTCTTTTTTCATGATACCTCTTCTCATCACCTCCCTTCTGATGCTTGCATAAGCTTCTTCCGCCGTGGGAAGAGGGTTTTGGAGGAGGAGATCTCGTCGGTCTTTGTCAAAGCTCTCGTTTATTCCTACCAAAAACTGATACAAACGGTTTTGTTGAGTTAACCGATTGTAGATGGTAATGTCCTCTGGGTCCCGTATCGGATTTGGTAACCTTCTATCGATTTCTTTCCACAGATTTATGAGTTTGCTATAGTATTGTTCAACAGTGTCGGTACCCCTGTTCGATTTTGTTGGCTTTGACAGTGAGGTCGAAAATCTGAAGACCGTCTTTGCCACTGCTATACAAAGTTTCGATCCCTTTCCACAATGATCTCGCTGTTGGGAAATCGAGGAACTGGTTAACTAAATCTGGGTCAATATTTTCGACAATCCATGAAATGACTATCGAGTCTTGCCTTGTCCACTGGCTGTACTCAGGGTCGTCGGGTGATGGTGGATCGGCGATGATATGATTGAGCCGACCCCGACCACTGATGGCCCAGTGCATCAGCCTGGACCATTTGGTATAATTTTGATGGTTTAATTTCTCGGATATCGAAAACGGTGTGGGATTTGCTACTGGTTCATGGGTTGGTTTATTGGTGTTTAATTGAGAAATCAGTTGCAATAACTGACCCATTGTTACTGGTTGATCTGGGGTGAATAAGGTTTTGGAATCGTCTTCCATTTTCTGGTTAAGGTAAGGTTTTTTGTGTTTCGGTATATGATGAAGCCGCTTGAACGCCTCAAGAACGTTCTGGCTCTGATACCATGAAATTAAGTAAACACACAGTTTTGGGTTTATATTTTTCTGTATATTACTGATCTCAAATACAAGGACATATATAGGAGAGTTCTAAGAGTAGTCTAAGAGTTCTAAGAGTATTCTAAGAGACACCTAATTATCATTATTACATAATAAATCATTTGCCTAAAAGAACTAAACATTAAGTGCTGGAATATCAACAGTTTATTCTAACAAAAACAAATAATTATTATACTAAATATATGAATTAGTGGTATTTTTTAATGCCACTAAATTTGATGTTGCAAAAAGTTAAATTTATTCTAGTGTAAAGGCTGCGGAATTTACTAGTTAGATGGGTTGTAAGAAAATATTGCACTCTTAAAACCAACTCCAATTTCAATGCATTTTTTATGTTTAACAAGACAACAAAATGTCCTTTTTTTTTCGGGTTTCTAAAGTAGAAAGATTACTTAAATATTTTTACTTATAGTTTTACTCTAGTTAAGGATGTATAAGCTCGTGTGTTTCTAGCTAGATTCTTGTTTGGGTGCTTGAAATAATGATTTTAAGATAATTTCAATTAGTGATACATATAGAAGTATATACTAGGCAAAAGAAATTGTACTAGAGGAGAAAACAAAGCTTATTGAAGATTGGAAAAATTAACAAACAAACACATACACTCTCCAATAATCATGTAACACAGGACGGAAAATATTAGAATACATATGTAATGAAAACAAAGAAGGTACATACATACGAGATAATGTAGCTTCGGAAGGCAGACGATCACTCCCTTAATCAAACAAAATATATAAGACATAATTTGTTTTAAACGGGGCGGGTCGATCCCATGGGTCAAGGATCGGGTCATATTTTAACGGGTCATTAACGGGTCGGGTCAATTACGGGTCAGGTCATTAGCGGGGCTTTTGTCTAAAGGGTCGGTCGAATAATTATAAGAACTGGAGGTAAAAAATATTTTTTACCACTTTTTTTAATAGTACTCACTCCAATTCCTCTTACTTGTCCATTTTAATGTAGACACGGAAAATAAGAGTGGGGTGGTAAAGTGTTTATAATAATTGAAAAGGTGATAGTGTTGTATTTTAAGTGATTATAATAATTGAAAAGGTGGTAGTTGGGTATTTTAAGTGATTATAATAATTGAAAAGGTGGTAGTGGGGTATTTTAAGTGATTATAATAATTGAAAAGGTTGTAGGTGGGGTATTATTAAATAATATTAATTGGGCTATTTGGGTAAAAAGTCTTTGCCAAAAATAGAAAGTGGACAAGTAGAGTGAATTGACACAAAAAGGAAATGTGGACAAGTCAGAGGAATCAAAGAGAGTATTATATATGAAGTTGAATTGATCCAACGGGACATGAATTAAGTATAATAAAAAAAACTATTATATGAACTATTAAAAAACGGGTGGAAGAGGGTCGTATTTAAACGGGCTTCAACCCGCCCCGCCACGACCCACCCCAACCCAGCCCATTGAACACCTCTACATGTAAGTAATACTCCAAATGAAGTAAATCCATGTACCTCAAACAAAAAATAGAGGACAAAAATAGCAATGCATTATATTAAAGAGGGATGAACTAGTAGTATATTAATTTCTTCAATTTGATTGACATTTATACTGTACTTCGCCAGTTTGATCTTTGCCAAGAGAATTGCAACGGAGTCCCTTGCAACATCCATATACACGACACGATTGTCCCTCCTTTATGCATTCTATTTTAGACGCATCAAAGCACCGTCCAAGTGCACCGCAATCCAGGCCTGGGCAACAATGATAATTAAATGATAACGAAAGCATATTACCAGTCGTCTTGTCAAAAAGCTCAGTAACGGGATTATGATAGCCACAAGGTTGATCTAATTTTCTACACTTCTCGGTAGACCTGCATTTTCGAGAGAATGTATGGCACATAAGATTGTCGCAACATTTATTATTAGATGACAGCTCAGGCATGTTATCCTCGTCTTCCACGGTAGTGCCACAAGGTTGTCCTGGCGCTCGGCAAGTCGGGGCATCAGTATCAATTATGCATTCCCCTTTCAAGGATGTGTCATTTTTTTCAAATTTTTCTAATGACGTGATAGAGCACACCATGCCTTTGCAGCATGTATTATTCATTGGCAAATAAAAATCACAAGGTTCATTAACATTCGCGCACTTCTGAGCATCGGCATTATGAGCTGCCATCAGAAAAATTGCAATGCTATAAACAAACAACACAGCCTTAAAATGAAAACTCATCTTTCATTTACTTTTCAATATTCTGTACTACTATTTTGCTTTTATTTGTTGGTGCTCCACACTATCATTTCAATCCCCTTTATATGTGCTTCATAATCCATTTGGTTATGATTAATTTTGCTATCACAATCAAGTTATTAATTAGCATCCACGTCGTCTCACGTCAGTCCGACGTGGATGCAAGAAACAACCTCAGGTCTTGCATAAATAAAATGTAGAAATTAAAACAACTCAGTATTCAAACATAAGTTATGTTTTCTCAATGTTTTAATATATGGGGTATATCACTTGTAAATCCTAGAAATAGTAAAATAATAGCAATAAGACCAATTTGATGATTAGAAAATTTAGCCTTTATTTAGTCTGATTAGATTGCATCAAAATCAAGACATCTTTATCATTTTTATTTGTCCAAATTATATAAATTATAAATATAAATAAAAGAATTGAAAAATAATACTCTCTCTGTTCTTTTAAGTTTGTCCACATTACTATAACGGGCAGTTTCATAGGTTTGTCCTATTTAGAATACTTTCCTATTTTGGAAAGTTTTTATCTTTCATATACTCTCTTTATCCCTCATTTAAGTCTTATTTCTCTCTCGTAATACCAATACAATCATTAATTCACACCACTATTTTAATAAAATAATACCCACTATCTACAAATATTCCACATTTCTTAATAAAATAATACCAACTATCTAAAAAGATTCAACCTTTCTTAATTTGTGTGAAATCTTCAAATAGGACAATAAAAAAGAACGGAGGGAGTACATGGCAACTTTTTCGAGTATAACAAAATAAAATAATTTAATAGAAATATAACTAATTGAGTTACAATTTACTTTACTAAATAAATTAAAAATTAAATTCAGTATGTATCATAAGTACAAGTCATAATAATAATAATAAGGGATATTCTACCTGGTAAGCACCAGGTATAGTGAAATTCACAAACTAGCTATTCTTGTTTGCAATTCTACCAAATAGCACTCATCTTTTGCAAATACATCTGTCGTAGCTATATTAGGTCAAAAACGTTAAAAAAAATCGTTAAGTGTTGAAATTACGTATTTACCCTTGTTTTATTTCTTAAATAGTAGGGTCTTCTTCCTGGTTAGTCTCCTCTTTTCTTTGAATGCCATTGTTGCAAAGCTTGAAGGAGTAGGGTCTTCTCTCCTCTTTTTTGTTCCTCTGTTTTTGGTTTTTTTTGGGTTTATGACTTTCACTCAACAAGTAATTTTCTCAAGTCCAAGTCATCGGATTATCTGCATAAGCTTTCATCTGAGCTTGTTTCACTTGTATTTGTATTCGCCGATGGAACCGCCATTGGTGGACCCAAGTTGAGTTCAAGGGCGGAGCAAAGTTTACAGGGGCCCTGTTTACTTTTACAGTTGTTTGAATAATGAGGCCCTTTAAACAATTTCGAAAGAAAATTCATTTCAATTTCAAAAATAGATAAATACAATGTGTTGTGAAAAATTAGCAATTTAATAAACATATTTTAAAATTGCTCATAACGCTTTATTAAACTACATTCTACATAGAAACCTACGGACAAATAAATAAGCATAACAATTATATTAAATTTTGCAAACACAAAAAAAGCTTTTATAATCTAATCAACCATTATTATAATATAACATATTTAATCAAATTTTGAAAATAAATGAAGATTCCAAATATCAATTAATTAAAGGTTACAGACTTAACAGAATATATAAGCTAACTTAATGCCTGAAGGCTGAATGTTAAGGTACTTGATCTTAGATGGCCATTGAGTTAACATAATTTTTTGTATTTTCTATTTCTTATTTTTCTGTTGAGCAAAAAAGTAGTGTTAGAGCTTTGTTTCACTAATTCTTTTCTAGGAAATTTAAGAGCCACAAGTGGAAGATACCATTGAGTTGTCGCAGGAAGATGAATAGATCAACAATGAATTTGGTTTATTTTTTGGAGATATTTTCAATGTTGAGAATGGTGGAAAACTGGAAATATTGTCAACGTTGAAAATTTTTGAAGACAGGAACATTGAAGGTTTTTGAGGAATTCATCCTAGGAAATTGGTGGGTATTGGAGATTGTGAAAAAAAAAAAAAGAAAATATGAGTCCCACCTTTACTTAGTACAGTACAACTCCACTATAACCTTCCAACTTCCGTCTCTCTAGGTTTAATTTTTTTGTTCCTGCTACTACTACGTTTCGAACCCAGAATGTTGACACCCCATCCCAAAACGTTTACCAACTGCGCTAAGTGATATTCCTGATAAAATAAGCAACATTTAACATACAAGCCTCCCAAATTTGGGGCCCTGTTCAATTGCACACCTTGAACCTACCGAGAACCGCCTCTGGTTGAGTTTCGCAAATGGGGTTTGGGTGGATCCAACGTTACCTTTTAAACCCACTTTCAAACAGGTTGTTGATAATGTCTATAAAACTACTTCTAATCAAGTTGATTTTCTTCACAAAGTAAGTCTTCTCTTTTTAATTTACAGTTCTTGGGTATTTTTATTGTTCTATTGATTTAATTTTGTGAATAAACAATTGATTTGAGTTCAATTTTTGAAAAAGTTGCCTTGCCTGGGATTTTAATTAGTTTTAGTGGGTGTTTGATTTGATGGGAAAAATTTAAATTTCTCATAGAAAATCCAAATGATAACTAATTTGAAAACTCTTGGAGAAATGTTTGTGTTAGGGATGGAAGAGCTGAGCAAAATTGGTTTCCTTCTATTGCAATTGTGATTTGAGTCAAATGCTTTGTATCATGTGCTTGGATTGTTTGACCATGGTGTATTCCCATGTTGTATGGGAAATTAATTGATTTGGATCAAGCCCATATGGGTTGGTTATAAACCCAAAAAAACCCAAAGCAGAGGAACAAAAAAGAGGAGAGAAGACCCTACTCCTTCAAGCTTTGCAACAATGGCATTTAAAGGAAAAGAGGAGACTAACCAAGAAGAAGACCCTACAATTTAAGAAATAAAACAAGGGTAAATATGTAATTTCAACAATTAACGGTTTTTTTAACGTTTTTGACCTAATATAGCTACGGCAGATGAATTTGCAAAAGTTGAGTGCTATTTGGTAGAATTGCAAACAAGAATAGCTAGTTTGTAAATTTCACTATACCCGGTGCTTACCAGGTAGAATATCCCTAATAATAATAATAATAATAATAATAATAATAATAATAATAATAATAATAATAATAATAATAATAATAATAATAATAATTAATAATAATAATAATAACACTTGCTCTCTCTCTTCTTCCCCTCTTTAAAATTCTCTCCTCTGGGCGATGCCTGCTATGGCACGAGGACGAGGAAGACCATGGAAGCAAGTGATACAAAAGCGGATATCTTCATCTTCCTCATCTAAGGGGTTGGTTTCTGGTGCTAGTTCTTCATTGCAACATACTCCGGCTGGGTCTCAATCGAACCCTGATGCACCGATTTTGGAGAATGAGATTTTAAGCCCTTGTACTTCTCTGGTCCAATTACAAACGCATAACCTCTATGCGAGCTAGGCACCAGCCATTAATGGAGGGCTACCTACTGGCGGTGGTGCTGCTGCATGCCACTCCACGCCAGCCCAGTAGCCACGTTGAGGGCAGGGGATTTTCTAGGGTTTCTAGGCAAAATGGAAGTGAAGGTCTCCGTTCTGGGATGCGTTTTGGGTCTGCTGGGTCTTCGAGAATGCTGAATCCACCCACCAGCTTGCAACACAACCCCTTCCTCCCAATCGATACCTACCGGTACGTCCTCTCCCCCTGCACCGTTTAAAATATTATATCAAGATATTGTTGAGGAAATCTCTTTTTGGGAAACATCTGTGGTTTGTTATGTCCTCTCCCCCTGCACCTGTGAAACGCATTTGAAACACCTCTAACATTGATAAAGTAGGCATGGTCGCCAAAGGAGTGTTCCTCGTCAGACTAAAGTCCCAAGAGGCACTTACTGTGGCATGTGATTCTAATGGAATTCTCTTTGACAATAAGCCCTTTATTAGAAAACCCTAGACTAAGCATGTGTCTTATGAGAAGGAAAGTATCACCTCCATTCTTGTATAGGTCGAATTTCCTGGCCTAAGCATGCACTATTGGGGATCTAGGAGTCTAAATCTTATTGCAGGTATGTTGGTCGTGTGATTCGTATTGACAATGTTACTTAGAATAATGCAATTTGCTCGAGTCTTAGTGGAATTTGATGTCAATCATGGTTATCACGATATGATCTCTGTCACTAACGAGGATGATGAACTAGTTACTGTTAAGGTTCAATATGATTGGAAGCCACATATATGCAGTAAATGTAACCAGATTGGACATACGGTCAAGGGTGTTCAAAAATATCCGAATTCAAAAATCCGACCGGTTTATCCGGTATCCGGTTTAAAAAATCGGATATTTGACCCGAATTCTGAAAAGCGGATATTCCGGACCGGGTACCCGGTTTATAAACCGGATATTCGGGTCGGAACCGGATACGCATTTTTAAAAAACCGGGTACCCGGTATCCAAATTTTTATTTTAAAAAAAAAAAATTACTGGCTGCATTAGGGGCTTAGGGCCGGCTGTAGACAGCTGTAGTTGACATGACATGCTATTGTTACTTTTTTTTTAAATTCAAAATTTACTTTCTTCACTCCAGCCGGCAGCCATTTCTCTTTTTCAATACAACAGACGTTTTTATAATAATACAAAAAATTGTTATTATTAAAAAGTTTTATTTGTTACTTTTTATAATAGCCTCCTCCAAATTGTTAATATCCTCCTCCAAATTGGATATCGATGGTAAACAATTCGGCTATTAACAAAAAATTCGATGGTAAACAATTAATGACATGACATGCTGTTTCTTACTTTCTTCTTCCTCACAAGACAACAGACGTTTCATCTTCATCACCCAACATCTTTATAATTTTCGGTATGTTTGTCTTCTAAATTCTAATTGTTAATATTTTAGTTAGTTTTTTAATTCAAGTTCTAATTTTTGTTTGTTAAATTATTTTTTTTTAGAGATTCTTTATAATTTTAAATTGAAGATCTACATGGAGGAGATTCTTTAATTCAAGCTCTTATTTGTGCACAAGATTGGCTTGCTTCACTTTTATATTAGTTTGATGTTTATTTTTGTGGATTACGGTTGTATTTGAATTATTTACTTTAAGTTGTAATTTCTTAACTCATTATCTTTTGGATTTTTAGTCTATGGGTTGTATTTTAGACCAAGTAAGTTAATTAGTTAAGTATTTCTAAAATTTTTGTAGTTGAATTATATATAAAAATGCTTAAAAAAAATAAGAAAAAAAAATTATTCAAGACACAAAACCGGGTACCCGGTTTTCGACCCGGTTTAACCCGGTATCCGGATTCCGGGTACCCGGTTTAAACCGGGTCGGAACCGGATCGCAAAATTAGGTATCCGGAAAACCGGGTACCCGGATTTTCGGAACCGGGTCGACCCGGTATCCGCTTTTGAACACCCCTACATACGGTGGAGGCATGCAAAACTTATCTTACTTAGATATGGGTTCCCAAACCGGCTCCAGTAGCAACCTAAGCCTACTATAGATGAAAAGGTCTTTCAAATGGTTGCTACACACAGGCCCCCCTCAGTACCTGAACCACCTTCCACGGTTGCTTTGTTGAGTATAAGTAATGGATTTGAGATCTTGGCGGACAATACTACGTAGACTAATTGCGATACACAGGAAACAGCGTTGGGACCTAAATCCTATCCCCCCAATGCGTAACATACTTGCATGGAATGTAAAGGGGCTGAATAAGACTAGGAAACAATTGGATTTTCTAGCAATTACGCTTGGTGCCTTGAAATGGCCCTTGGCTTGTGTTGGGAGATTTCAATTGTTTGGCTAATCTTCATGAATGGCTAGGACAACCTATCCACCTACACGAAGTTCTTCCCCTCAGACAATGTATGACTTAGTTCAACCTACATGATATGAAGTGTAATGGTAGATTCTACACCTGGAATAACAAACATTCGGGGAATAGAAGAGTCTATAGCAAGATCGATCGTGCGTTATGCAATGTTAAGTGGGATGATGCCTACCTTTGAGCTGAGACCTTCTACTTACCAGAATGCAACTTTGATCACTCACCTCTCCTGGTTCACTTTTTTGACTTGGTTTACGGGAAATCGGTGTTTAAGTTCTGCAACCATTAGGCCTCTAAGCCTAACTTCCTCGAGGTAGTTGAGCATATAGTTCACAAGAAACTGCTATGTCTGAAACATGAGTTGAAGAAACATTTCCATACTCCTCTACAATTATCTCTTCAATATGCTGAGAAGGACTTCCTTGATGTTCAGGAAAGAGTTCACTCTGACCCAACAAATAGCGAACTGCTTCATTGAGAGTTAAAATGTGCTCAAGCCCTACAGCAAGTGAAAAAGGAATATGGTTCTTTAATGCAACAAAAGGCTAAGTTGGACTGGATGAAATATGGTGATGATAATATTGCTTTCTTCCACAACGGCATCAAGCATAGGGAGATGCACAACAAAATCAATACGCTTACCCTTAATGGCAACATTGTGAGAAATCCTTGTCTTATCAAACATGTATTTGTATCCTTCTATTCAGATTTGCTATGCCAAACTGTGCACGATAGGCAACGGATTAGAATGAGCATTATTGATACTGGCCCTACTCTTTCTGACCCTATGAGAGAACGCCTCACATTATCCTTTACTGCTGAGGAGATTAGAAAGGCCATTAGGAGTATTGCTGACAATAAAACCCCTAGGCTAGATGGCTACAATAGTAGGTTCTACAAAGCTGCATGGCTTGTGGTGGATCCTAACGTTGTGGGAGCCATTTTGATTTTTTTGCGACGGGGAATATCTCGAAAGCATGGAGCCTCACGACTATCACTTTGATTCCCAAAGTCTCCCGCCCCTCTACCCTAGGTTATTTTAGGCCTATATCATGCTGCCATGTTATTCATAAATGTATTTCCAAGCTTGTATGCTCTAAGCTGAAACAGGTTCTTGGAGATATCATCAATCAATCGCAAGGTGCCTTTGTTACTTGCAAGAATATTGCTCATAACATCCTCTTATGCCAGGACGTTGTCAAACATAACACTAGGAAGAAATGCTCTCATAGCGGCTTGATTAAAGTGGATCTACACAAAGCATAGGATACTTTAGAGTGGAATTTCATCCGGGATATGCTTATGGCTCTACGATTCCCATCCCATTTCATCAAGATTGTGATGACATGCATCACGTCTACGAAGTACACACTTTTGGTGAATAGAGCACCCTGCGCACCTTTCCAGCCTAAACGGGGGTTTGAGGCAAGGGGACCCTATGTCACCATTACTCTATGTTTTTGGGAGGGAGTACCTTTCCAAATTGCTGAACAGTGCTTGCAGTCTTGGACTTTTAAGTTCCACCCCAGGTGTCGAAGGCTCCAACTCACTCACCTATGTTTTGCTGATGACCTCATGTTATTCTTGAAAGGGGACTTAGACTCTATCCGCATCTTATGCCAGTGTTTGAAAAGCTTTTCCTCGGTTTCTGGACTTCATGCTAACAAGAACAAGTTTGCCATCTACCTTGCTGGGCTACCTTTGATGGTGAACGAAGACATCGCTTCTTAGATAAGTCAAACCCCTAGGTTCTCTTTCCTTCATGTATCTAGGGATCCCCCTCACTTCCTATGCGGCATGCCAACAACTGGTAAATTTTGTCCTCATAGGGATTACATCCTACTAGTGTCAACGGTTTGTTTTTACTTTGTACTTTCTACCAACCTATTTGCACTTTCTCTATTTTTTTGTCTCCAAATCTTCTTATTTTTCCGCCTTTTTTTTTCGGATCCAGCTTTCAATTGCTTGTTAATCTCATTTCCATTTTTCCTATTTATTTTATTCGTACATTTTTTTTTTCTGAATTTATTGGTATTTTTTTATTAATTGATTGATTGATACAATGAATTGCAAATCTATGAGGTAGGGGTACCTAACAATGGCTATGGTAATTTTTTTTGTTACTTGATTGATTGATACATTTTTTTCTCTCTGTATTGCAATTATTGATTGTTTTATAGTGGGAGCTATGTTGGGTCATACTCAAGGGCATGAAAATTGGTCAGGATGTTATGGTTTGTTAGTTATAGACTTTCTTGCTATGTGTTTATCTTCTTTATAATTTGTGTCATATAGTTCTATTAGGTTGTTTTTTACAAGAAAATGCGACAAGTGTGTACTTATGTATTTGTATAGAGGAAATTTTGCTTAAAATAATCTCAACTATCATCCTTTGACCAAAAATAATCCCAACTATCAATTGTCTTTTAATAATCCCAACTATTCTTATAATTGTTGAAAACATACGCATCTCCCTTTTAACCGGCTGCAACAGGTAACTTTTCCATTTTTTTCTTTCTTTTTTGATTAATAGATGAAGGAGAATGATTAATTTTTAACAGTTAAGTAAATGAAAAGTTACCTAATCCAACCCATAACAAGAGGGTGGGTATGTTTTCAAAAAATTATAAGAATAGTTGGGATTATTAAAAAAACAATTGATAGTTGGGATTATTTTGGCCAACGGGTGATAGTTGCTGGGATTATTTTGAGCAAATTTTCCATGTATTGATGTGCATTCTTATAACCCACAGTCCAAATTCTAGCCTTCAACTCCTCCATTATCAGAAGCCAGCCTCAATTTCGTCCATTATAACCCACAAACGGCAGAGGAGCTTCGAAGTTTTCTCGAGTCGCAAGCAGCAGGTTATTCATGTTAGATTACTCTTTACTTCTTTACTTCTTTCTCCTGTTAGATTAAATAGCTTTAATTGATTCATTAGCTTAAGTGATTGAACAAAGAATAACCAATTTAGATTAAAATAGAGTAATTGATTCATTAAATTAAATTGGTTAATCGTGGGATGTGTGAATTGATTAATCAGATTATATTGCTTGAATGGTTATTTATTGTTAGATTAAATAGTGCAGCTTATGTTTTTGTATTACTTAGTTATGTTACATTAAGTAGTACTCACTTCGTTTCTTTTTTATTGTCCACTTTACTTATTAGGTTAGTTCATTTAAATTGTCCACTTTCTATTTTTGGCAAAGATTTTTTACCTAAATACTCTGTGTTCACGCAAGTGCTGACTATAATACCCACTTATATTATTTAAAATACCCCAACTACCACCTTTACAATTATTATAATAACTTAATACCCCAACAACCACCTTTATAATTATTATAATTAATTAAAATACATCAACTATCACTTTCTTAATATGTGTGCCCAACCCAAAGTGGTCAATAAAAAAGAACCGGAGGGAGTATTATGTAGTTAATGAGTGAATTAAATTGGTTAATCGTGGGATGTATGAATTGATGACTAATGAGTTATTTGTTCCAAAACTTGTATTTGACTTTATTAGTGGATGGTGTAATTTATATTGCTGATAATGTAATAGCGTAGACGTGAAGACATGAAGTAACTACCTTGACTTTTGTTTTATTGCACATTTTATGTGTTTCCTTTACATTTAAAATGTCTAGAAATAAATAATAACATCAAAAACTAACTAAATCTGCAAAATTCGAAGAATCGGTCGATTTTACGATTCAATTCTAAGAGTTGCTTCCGATTCAAAGTAAAATCCCGATTTTAACAACCTTGCTCACCCATCCATATTACCCAACATGCCAAAACCTTAACCACCCACATTTTAGCCCATCCCCCCTAACTTGATCTTTATTTTTTTGCTTTTACCAACTGTCATAAAATTTTCGATCATTCCAATGTCTACATTATACTTTACGTGTTTGTTTTTCAATTTTGGGTCATTTTTACTTTAATGCTATTTAACTTGCTATTTATTCTTGTTGAAGCATGTTTGTGATATGATCAAGTCCAATCCATGCTGCTGTTTTATTGTTCATATAAAGCAGCAATTGAAGCCCCTCACCACCTGTTTAACATTGTAGTTATGTTATAATCTGAAATTACTTTAAAAAATAATGTTTGAGCTTCATTTTGGACCTTAGATAGTCATGACGTTGTTATAATATGAACCTCCTTGCTGCGGTACAACACTGTACCTAATATGTATGTTGTATCCAAGCAGTCCTTTGCCCCGAATATTTTCCACACAACTTTCCACACTAGCATGTAACCTTCAAATCGTCCCAGCACCACTACATACATCCTTATAGCACACATTTGCACACCCATTACACACATGCATACCCTCTGCATACACTAACACTAGCACACACTCCCTCACTCACACACCAACACCCCAAAACCTGAACCATCCACATTTTAGCTTATCCCCCCTCAATCATGTTGTCTTTGGGCTTAAATTTTTTTTGCTTTGATCAGTTGTCATATGCATATGTGCACTTGTGTGTTAAATTTTTTTGTATTACTCAGTTATGGTTAATTTGTACTGTTGTGTTATTTTGTCAATTTGGTTGTTTTTTCTTTTCAGTATTTTTCTTGTTGAAGCATGTTTTTTTATGCCACCAAGTTCAATTTATGTGGTTAAAGTTAAGTTATTATCGAAATATGAATAATGTCAAAAATAAAATTACATTTTAGCTGTGTTTGGGACTACGAACCACTCCCCGACCTGTCACAATGTTGTTGTCCCTTTTTGGAAAACAATATGCTACTTTTTTCCCTATATAAAGCAACATTTGAGCCCCTCACCACCTCATTAACATTGTCATTTTGTTAACATTTGAAATTAAGTAATAAAACATGTCTTACTTTTAAGGTTGTTTATAATAAAATGACCAAATTTCAAGGCTGTAGTAGGTAATTGATCCTAAATTTAATTTCAAAAACTATATCTAATTCCATTTGCTAAATTGCTACATAAATAATAATTAACAACTGAACGAGAAAATACGTCAAATAACATGATTGTGAGCAAGAAACTAAAGCGACTTATCACTTACCTAGTTACCTTACATGAAATGGGTGGAATATGGTGTTGGATAAGCATTTTGGTTATGATACACACACTTTCGAACTATAATTATATGTAAAGAAGTCATATATGTTAAAATAATCTAGAAAAATCTAGGATTTTAATAAAAATAGAAACTAAATAATAAAAATATCCAAGAAGTTCTTAGAATTAGCAAATAAAATATCTAGGATATTATATTAGAAGGCCCTAGATTAAAGAATTAAAAAATTAAAAATATCTAAGATTTTATATTAGAAGTTCCTAGATTATGTAATTAAAAAATTAAAATATCTTAGATATTGTAGTAGCTTTATGCCTATAAATACCCACCATGTAATCATTTTGTGCAATGAAAAACAAGAGCCAATTTCATACATTTCACTCCCTTCCTCTCCAAAACAAATCAATTCATCATTCTCCCATCTCCAAATTTTCCTACATTTGGTATCAGAGCCAATTAAACCAAGACCTCCATATAACCTAAACACATCAACCAATCTCCCATACTCCACAATAAAATAAACCTCTAAACCACAAAACAAAAATGACCTCAACCATTAACTACCCCCAAGTTAATTGAGTTCCCACATTTAAGGGAGAAAAATATGAACAATGGGCCATGCAAATGAGGTCAATATTTATCTCCCAAGATTTATGGGAATTAGTACAAGAAGGCTATGAGCAACCACCCAAAGATGACACCAAAGAGTCATCTTGGGATGAATCAAAAATAAAACAATATAAACAAAATAGGATAAGGGATAACTATGCCCTATCCTTATTATATCGTGGAGTCGATGAGGCAATACTTACAACGATCATGCCCGCCAAAACAGCGACGGAGGCTTGGAGGATCCTGGAGACAAAATATAGAGGCTCCCAAGAGGTAATTCTTTTTAAACTCCAATCACTATGGAGAGAATTTGATAATTTACTAATGACAGAAAATGAAACAATACATTCATTTTTTGACCGAGTCACTAATATAGTCCATCAAATAAGATCAAATGGTGGTAAAATAGAAGATGAAAATGTGATTCGAAAAATTTTAAGGAGTCTCTCACAAAAATATAACATTATCGCCACGACAATAGAAGAAGTTAACAAGAAAAATCTATCTCAATTAAGTATCCCCGAACTAATGGGATCACTACTTGCACATGAAGATAGATTAAAAAGATTTAACGATGAACCACTAGAACAAGCTTTTCAAGCTAAATTAAAATTTTCTAATGGTGAAAATAAAAATGGTCATTATAAAAATTATGAAAAAAGACAAACATCATATAATCGTGGCAGGGGGAGAGGAAATTTTAAAAATCAAGGAAGTCGAGTAAATAATCAAACTGACCCTTATTGTAAATTATGTAAGAAAAATAACCACAATACTAATGATTGTCGCTATAAATGTAAAAGGTGTAAAAAACACATTCACTTTGAAAAAGATTGTTGGTTTCAACAAAAAGAAGGAGCAAACTATTCCGAAAATAATAATTCCGGAGAACAAATATTTTACACTGGATTAAATGCACGGGAAAAATTAAATGACGTATGGTATATTGATAGTGGTTGTTCAAATCACATGACTGGCGATAAAAATTATTTTGTCACTATTGACGAAAATGTTAAAACACACATCACACTTGGAGATGGTAAAAAAGAAGATGTCGCCGGAAAAGGGACAATCGCTGTTAAAACCAAAAATGGCTCATCAAAATTAATTCATGAAGTTTTCTATGTTCCCGGACTTGCACAAAATTTATTAAGTGTCGGCCAACTGATTAAAAAAGGCTATATGGTTAAATTTGATAACAACAAATGTCAAATTTATGATAAAAATAAGGGTCAACTAATAACAAGTGTCGAAATGGCTCCAAATAAAATATTCCCACTAAAAATGCCATTTGAAGAAAAATTGGCTTTAACCTCAATAAATGATGAATCCACCTTATGGCATTTAAGATTTGGACATTTAAATTTTAATAGTTTAAAATTGTTAAAACAAAAAGAAATGGTAATTGGACTACCTATAATAAAAAATGAAAGAAAAATTTGTGAGGGCTGTATATATGGCAAGATGCACAGACTACCATTTCCTACCGCCTCTTGGAGGGCCAAGGCTCCTCTAGAGCTTGTTCATGCAGATATCTGGGGTCCTACCAAGCATTCGTCTCTTGGCGGAAAAAGATATTTTCTGTTGTTCGTAGATGACTACTCCCGCATGATGTGGGTATATTTCTTGAAGAAAAAATCAGAAGCTTTTTCCCATTTCATGCAATTCAAAGCCCTTACAGAAAATCAAAGTGGACATACTCTTAAGATTCTTAGAACAGATCGTGGTGGAGAATTTACCAGCAACGAATTCAACAGCTTCTGTAAAAAGCATGGAATTAGAAGAGAACTTACAGCAAGACGCACACCTCAACAAAATGGTGTCGCGGAAAGAAAAAACCGCACCATTGCAGAGATGGCCCGCAGCATGATGCAGGGTAAACATCTACCCAAAGGCTACTGGGCCGAAGCCGTTCACACAACAGTATATATCCTCAACAGATCTCCCACAAAAGCAGTTAAGAATTTGACTCCATATGAAGCTTGGCACAAGAGAAAGCCAAGAGTTGAGCACCTCAAAGTGTTCGGATGCATAGCTTATGCCCACATCCCAAAGGAGAATCGAGAGAAGCTCGATGAGAAAGGAGAAAAATGCATATTCATTGGATACAGTCACGAAACAAAAGGATATCGCCTCTACAAGCCCGAATCCAAAGAATTAATCATCTCAAGAGACGTGATTTTCGACGAAGCAGCTGAATGGACGTGGAAAGAAAAAGAGATTGAAGCTCGTGAAGGAGATACTCTCCCAAGAGATCCAAGTGAAGAAGACGGAGCAGACCAACCAACAAACCCATCATCTCCGAGTCCAAGCACAAATGGAAGTTCAAGATCATCCCCAAACTCAAGAAGCCAAACATCACGCTCAACTCCTCAGCATCAAGAAGCACGAAGATCAACACGGGAACGACAACCACCATCATGGCTACAAGATTACCATTGTGACCAGGCAATGATGGCTCTCTTCTCTAGTGAGCCACAAACATTTCAAGAAGCAGCACAAGAAGAAAAATGGATCGAGGCTATGAACGAAGAAATCAAAATGATCGAGAAGAATGACACATGGAAGCTCGTGCAAAAGCCACAAGACAAGGAAGTCATCGGTCTCAAATGGGTCTACAAGACAAAGTACAATGAAGATGGTTCCATCCAAAAATACAAGGCACGTCTCGTAGCAAAAGGCTACTCACAACAGCCTGGCATCGACTTCAATGAGACGTATGCTCCAGTTGTCCGTATGGAGACAATTAGGTCAGTACTTGCCCTTGCTGCACAGTTCAAGTTAACAGTTTATCAATTAGATGTCAAATCAGCATTTCTCAACGGGGAGTTAGAAGAAGAGGTATACGTTGAACAGCCACAAGGATATGAAATCAAAGGCAAAGAAGACAAAGTGTATCGCCTTCTAAAAGCCCTATATGGGCTCAAGCAAGCTCCTCGAGCATGGAATAGCAAAATCGATGGCTATCTTCTTCAAAATGGGTTTACAAAAAGCCCAAGTGAGCCATCACTCTATATCAAAACTCAAGGCTCAGATTTTCTCATCTTATGCCTATATGTAGATGATCTTATCTACACAGGCACCAAACCGAGGATGATAGAAGAGTTCAAGAAATCAATGATGTCAGAATATGAAATGACAGACCTCGGAGCTATGAAATACTTCCTTGGCATGCAAGTAAAGCAAAGTCCAGGGTAAATATTTCTCTCACAAGAAAAATATGCCGAGGATATGCTCAAAAAATTCAACATGAGCGATTGTAAGCCAATGGCTACACCAATGGCTACAAATGAAAAGCTCTCCAAGAATGATGGCAAAGAAAAAGTGGATGCATCACTCTACCGAAGTTTGGTCGGATCTCTCATTTATCTTACAAATACGAGACCCGACATTGTTCATGCAGTCAGCATCATTTCAAGGTTTATGAGTGAGCCAAGCAAAGCTCACTTAGCAGCTGCAAAAAGGATTCTCATGTATATCAAAGGAACGAAGAGTCATGGAATAATGTACGAGTCCGAGATTGACTACAAGCTCACAGGCTACACAGACAGCGATTGGGCCGGAAGCATTGATGATCGAAGAAGTACAAGCGGATACGTGTTCCAGTTGGGATCCAAGTCTATCTCATGGTCATCAAAGAAGCAAGCAACAGTGGCACTATCATCATCGGAAGCAGAATACATATCAGCTACAAGCTCGGTATGTGAAGCAGTATGGCTAAGAAGAATTCTAAAAGATCTACAACAAGAGATAGAAGAACCAACCACCATCTATTGTGACAATATGTCAGCCATAGCTATGACAAAAAATCCAGTCTTCCATAGTCGTACGAAGCATATCGAAATACGACATCACTTCATTCGAGAATTGGTCGAGAAAAAGGAGATCGAGCTACAATTCTGCAGGACGGGAGAACAACTCGCAGATATATTTACAAAGGCACTTCCAATAGAAAAATTCTTCCAATTTCGACGACAACTTGGAGTCCAAGATTTTTCAAATTAGGGGGAGTGTTAAAATAATCTAGAAAAATCTAGGATTTTAAATAAAAATAGAAACTAAATAATAAAAATATCCAAGAAGTTCCTAGAATTAGCAAATAAAATATCTAGGATATTATATTAGAAGGCCCTAGATTAAAGAATTAAAAAATTAAAAATATCTAAGATTTTATATTAGAAGTTCCTAGATTATGTAATTAAAAAATTAAAATATCTTAGATATTGTAGTAGCTTTATGCCTATAAATACCCACCATGTAATCATTTTGTGCAATGAAAAACAAGAGCCAATTTCATACATTTCACTCCCTTCCTCTCCAAAACAAATCAATTCATCATTCTCCCATCTCCAAATTTTCCTACAATATATACGTCACTTGTTATCAATTTTACTATTGTGCTAAATTCACGAATTTGCTAGAGGTGACGAGCAAGGGGATAATATTTGGCTGTACAATAAATACTGAGAAGGAATAAGATATCACGCACTAATGTGCACGGATTATGTAATGTGCTTAGTACCTTACCAGTAAAATTGTTCAAGAATAAAAATGTGCACATGTATTGGCTGTAGGCTTTGCAATAATGTATAGATTTTGGATGAACGCCTAAACTCAGTATAATCCGAAGTATAATCATGAGATGCATATTGCTTAAGCTTAGATTATGTGCACAACTTTACCAACTTACTTAGAAGTTCAAATCAATAGGATAAATAATGATCATTTTTATATTTGAGTGTACGATAAAGACATATTTATTATTTATTAGTAGGGGTGTAACTAATTTGATGAAAAATCGAACACGGAACTTAACCAGATCGAATAAGCAATTTAATTTGGAGATAATTTAAATAGGACCAATCCCCAACAACAGCCATCAACTTTACTCATTTTCATTTAAACAACCGCAAACTTCGTTTATCCCCAACAACAGCCATCAAATTACAAAAAGTGACCTCGACACAGCCAACTTGCCCCAGCTCCACTAAATGACCGATTATTACCCTTTTCCTACTTTTGACCTAAGCTTTGACCAATCTTCAACCCTTGAGTGAAGCCTAGTTAAAAAATTTAACCCAACCCCAACTACCCATTAAAGTTTTCTCTCTTTTTAAACCCCCTTCACTTTTCCTTTTCTCCCACGCCTCACCTTCCTCTTTTCTTCTTCATTAAACATTGTTCTTCCCTCTTCAAGACAACATTTAATTCAGGTATGTTCTTCCAAACTCCCATAATTATGATCACTTTAGGTTTAATTCAAGTTTTATTTTTTTTTTCAAATTTGTTAGTCGTTTTTTGTTACTTTTCTTCTCAAATTAGGGTTTTTTTGTTGTAGATGTCGATTTCTTCCATGAACAACCAATTACGCATTGAATGCTATTGTGGTTATGATGTCTTTGTTCAAAGGGGCTGGACCCAACAAAACCCTGGTAGAAGATTTGTGGCATGTCCTGACTACGACGCCCATGCCAACATAAGGAGCTGTAACTTTTTCGGATGGGTTGACAAAGACATGACTGAGTGGCAAAAGGAAGTGATCCTGCATCTGATGGAAGAAAGAACAAGTTTGCAGAGAGAAGTTGAAGGTTTGAAGAGGAAGCTTGAGCTGGCCAATGAGAAGGTTAGGAAGGCTAATACTGATAAGGCTATGATGAAGATGGTTCAACCTCAGCGTGTTTGGAAGTTTGGTCTGGCATCAACACAGCATTTGGGGTCATTGCATTGTCTTGTGTGGCCAGTTATTTTATGTGAATTTTGTTGAAGGATGTTGTAGGTTTAGCATGATGCTCCTTTTGCTTTATTATAGAGCATCATGCTATATTAGGTATTTAGTTCTCTAACAATGGTCTTTGGATGTAAGTATTTGGGGGTATTTTTTTGGGAAACAAGGGATGATGTATTTATGAAAACAATTGATGATGATGTATTTTTTTGTCTTATTGATGAGGACAGTTGATGATGATGCTAGGTAGCATCTGATGAATTTGTAAAATATTTTTGGAAGTTCATGAAAGCAATTAGCAACTTGTCATTAAAAAATTGTGCCTCCTTTTACATAAAACTAACTGACTAAAATGTTTGCAAAATTGACAGTTAAATCTAACAATACATAGTAGTTTCTAAAATACATAGAATGGAATAGTTCTAACAAAATACATTACAACTCATCAATTTAAACACAAACTGGTGTAGGACTATCAGGATATTCATTAGTTTCTAAAATGGTTGATGATTGAGATGCTTGTGTCAAAGTGGATGCTTGTGATGCTGCTAAAACTGCTGCTTCTGCTTCTTTTTGTTTTTCCTTTCTTTCCCTCAACTTCACAGACCAATCATCATTCAGAGGAGGCCTTCCTCCCTTCTTCCTTGGCTTCGTTGGTGCTGGTTGTGTGCTTGTACACTTTCTTTTGTTGTGCCCTGGTTGCTTGCAAAACGAGCATCTATTTTGCTTGCCAATTTCTCTACCAGCCTGTTCTGTACTTGCATTCCCCTTTTGCTTCTTTCCCTTGCCCTTCTCATCTGGCTCCAATCTCCTCTTCTTCTTAGATGGCCTTCCTGGCAGCTTTTTGTATGGTGGAGGGTCTGGCTGGTTGTGTGGGGTGTTCTCCCAATCAGAAGCTCCAGACATTGGCATGATAACTGGAGCATAAGTCTTAGCATAATGGGCCTTACTGTATTATTCATGAATGAACTCTTCATAGTTGCCCCTGCTGTTCATTATTGTAGCATATGCATGGTGGCAAGGAATACCAGTTAATTGCCACCTAAAACAACTATAACTTCTCTCATTCAAATCAACCAAACAAGTTTGTTCCTTGAAATCTACCTCAAACAAAGTGCTACTAACCACTCTAACTATACAACTCTTATACACCTCAGCTGACAATTGAAATTGCTTTTTAACATATGGCAAGATACCCTTTATAGTATTTAGCCCTTCCCTTTTCTTATAATGCCTCTGCATAATATATCTCCTAATCCACTCGATTTGTGTTAACACAGCCTTGTCTCTACAAGGTTTCAAGACAGCATTGAAAGACTCACACATATTGTTCAATAGCATGTTGGACTTACAATTAGTATCAAATGCATGCCTACTCCATGCACTTGGTGGTATTGAAGCCATATAATCATAGGCCTCTACACTCAAGTCCTTCAACTCAAGCATTTTCTCCTTGAATCTTGTCTGGAAGCAAAGGAAAAGTACGTGATTGAGTGAATGAGTGCCCAAAACAAATAAGCCCTCCACATCAACAACTTACAATCAGTAGCAAAGAACATACCTCAGTTGTTGCTTTAGCAGCTGCCCACAGCACAAACTTGTAGGCTTTACCTGATCATCTCTGTTTGAAATTCCCCCATAAATGTCTCCAACAGTACCTTGTGTTTGCCTCAGGTACAATCTCCTCTAGTGCCCTTATAAGCCCCTATGAAACACAAATAATATACATGATTGAGTGAATGCTTTCAAGTAAAAAAAAATTAACATGAGGTAGAAATACCTTTTGTCTATCAGACATAAATGTGTAGCCTTTTCCATCAGGTGTGCCCAAACATTCCTTAAGATTTGTCAAAAATCATGACCATGTTTGAAAGTCCTCCGCATCCACAATTTCCCATGTCAATGGGTATATATTATTGTTCCCATCCTTTCCAACTGCTGTAAGGCATATACCAGGATATGCACCTGTTAAGTGACAGCCGTCCATACCAATAATGGGGCTACATCCAGCAATAAAGCCATCCAGTACAGGCTTTAAACAAATGAACATGCTTTGAAATATGGACTTCTCAATCCCTGGTAATACCTTTACCAGTGCTGTACTACCAGGATTATGCTTCCTCACATCATGAGCATAGTCATACACTCTCTTATATTGATCAGCACCATCTCCATACAACATAACCTTGGCTCTTGCCCTAGCATACCAACATTTTTTATACCCAACAACTATTCCAAAGTCTTCCTTGACTTTGTGCTGTAAACCCTTCACTAAATCCCATTCAGGATATCTCCTCCAAACCTCTAAATACCTTTCGGCTAAAAACTTGGAAGTAAGCTTTCTAGTTTGATGTTTATTCCAGCATTGATGCTCTAACCTACAAGTCTTAAGCTGCATGCTTTCCTCTCCCCTCAACTTACTAGCATGTAAATAAAATGTACAATTCAACTTCTCACAAGTACACTTCACTCTTTTTCTTCTAACCTTATTCCAAGCACACTTATCACACCTATCTACACAAAAAGCATCAAATCTCTTTGCATAGTTGTGAAGAGAATAAAAATCATACTTGTTTTCAATGGCATGTTGCTGTACAGCAAGCCTTAAAATCTTAACATTAGGAAAAACTAAACCAGCTCTTAGTTTTATTTTCCTAGAAAAATCAGTATCAGGATAGAAAAGAGGATACTTATCTGAACCTTCCTCTAACTCATCTGACTCCAAATCATCTTCATGTTCCTCTTCATTCACATAAGCAAGTTCAGGTATGTTTGAACCATCATTTTCATTATTTGTTGCATCAAATGTCCTGTTAACTTCTTCAAGGACAGTCTCTCCTACATCCTCAATGAACAAATCATCACCAACATCACCCTCAAAGTCATCATTATCAATATCTAGGTCTGAATGGGGCTGCTCTTCATAAGTTAACTCATCCTCATCAATGAATAGGGCTCTCTTAGCCCCAGAACCAGATACCTTACCTTTTCCTTTATTACTTGTGGTTGTCTTAGCCCTCTCACTAACAGGTGGATCTACATGTGTTTGTTGAATTGGTGGATCTACTTGTGAAGGTGGAATATGTGGATCTACTGGATCTACTTGTGCAGGTTGGGGTTGAGATGGTGTTTGAGATGGAGGTACTGTTGCATTCTTTCTTGGAAAAGGTCCTCTTCTTGCTGAGTGTTTTTTTCTTGGAGTCACAGATGGTTGGGGAGGTGGTGGTGGAGGAGGAGGAGGAGGAGGAGGAGGTGTTTGTTTTTTCTTAGGGGTGGCTGAATTGGAGGCTTCAATTGCCTTCCTTTTCACAGGAAGCTTCTGTCTTCTTGCAGGTGGTGGAGGTGGTTTTTGAGAACTTGTCTTTGGTCTCTTAGAACCAGGTTTATGAAGAGGTGATTGTGAGTGTCAACAACAATTGGTTTGATGTTAAGTACATCTAGTACCTCAATATGAGGTTCCTTTTGTGGTCTCCTAGAAGAATCTAATGAGGTCCCCTTCCCAACATTAGGCTCCACCACATTTGTTGTATTTGATATGGTCCCCTTCCCAGGATTCCTTCCCACTACATACAAATCTACAAATCCTTTGGCATCAGTACTTTTAAAAGCTTTAAATACATCATCATTGTCCTTAAGCCTTTTCCTACCCTTATCTAACTTCATACCTTTCTCCTTAAACCATAATTGAAAGGAACCCTTAAAATTCAATGACTTTCTAACCTCTGCATAACATTTTTTAACCCTAAAATCACTTATCCCAATTTCAATACCTTCATGAACAGAACCATTAACATAAAGGACCTCATTTTGTTCATTAACAAATTGACCACCATAAAAAACCCTTAGCTTCACACAGTTATACATCTGAATATAGAGAAAAAAAAAATTTCCAGCAAAATTCAAAAACAAAACCCTAAAATATGAAACTTTTGAAACAAGACAATTCACGTAAATTGATAAAGCAACAGCAAAACCTAAAGAAAAGAGAATGAAAGAAGATGTTACCTTCAATGGAGGTTGTTGACAGTGACCAGTTGTAGGATGAAGGAAGTTATTGCGATTTTTAGAAGGTTTTGGGTGGTAAATCAGTAAAAAAGTTGAAGGTAGTTGGGAGTTGGGTTAGGGGTTTAACTATAGTTACAAGGTTTTTTTTTTTTTTAAATTTTGGTCAACGGTCATAAGCTTAGGTCAAAGGTAAGAAAAGGGTAAAAACCGGTCATATAATGGAGCTGGGGCAAGTTGGCTGTGTCGAGGTCACTTTTTGTAATTTGATGGCTGTTGTTGGGGATAAACGAAGTTTGCGGCTGTTTAAATGAAAATGAGTAAAGTTGGTGGCTGTTGTTGGGGATTGATCCTTTTAAATATGATTTGGTTTGGACAATTTTTTAAAAAATAATTTTAGTTTTGTTCAATTTCAGTTTTTGGGTGCCAGAAAAACCGAACTAGACATAAATATTAGAGGGAGTGTGTTAGGCCCAAGCCCAAAGGAATAAAACCCTACCAGCAGGCATGAAAATATAAAGGGAAATTATCATTGGTGCCCCTGTGTTTTGGCCTTTTATCAATGGTCTACAATCTTTTTTTTTTCCAATAGCACCCCTGAGGTTTAGTGTAACTAACAACCGTGACACTTTGAGCATTTTTTCTGTTAAATACACGTTAAGTTCGAAAATAAACTCAACCATGGTTACTTCCCTTCATGTTTATCCAGCTGGTCATTTAATTTCAGTAGTTCTCTTCTCTCTTCTCTCTTCTTTATCATCTTCCTTCTCCTTCAATGGCTTCCTCTTCCAATGGCTTCCTTCTCCTTCTCCTTCCATGGCTACCTCATCCTTATCATCTTGCAAACTATGAAACAAGAAAAACATCAGTGTTCGACTCCTTCAATGTTTAATTTCTTCAATGGGTTTTTCAATGGTGGGTTGTTTCACATATTTAATTTCCCCAAATTAATTTCCTTAATTTATGACCTTATAATAAATCAATTGGGTTCTATAACATAACAATAAAAACATGTAATCCCAAATAAATTAAACTAGTATTTCTAAATTTGCAAAGAATGAAAAATCCCCAAATTAATTTCCTTAATTTATGACCTTATGACTCCTTCAATGTTTTTGGTGGGTTTTTCAAAGAACGAAAAGGAAGCAAGGAGATGTTAAAAATCCAATTTCAAACTAAGCTGAAAATTGGGGATGAAATCATCAAACTCAACAAGAAAAGAACAAAAATCCCAAATGCAGACCAAGAAATTAGCTAAGAGAATGGAAACTTAGTGGGGTGTAAAAACAAATTTGCAGAAAATGAAGAAGGGAATAAAGGGTAAAAACATACCAAAGGAATTAGAAAAGGTTGCAAACTTCAAAGTTTAAGGGTGAACATGAAGATGGAAGTGTGAGATGAAGATGATGATGAACAACACAGAGAATGAAGAGCCAAAACAATCCACTTAACCAGATATAAACCATGGTTTGGTTTTTTTATCAAACTTAACGGAAACTTAACGGAATCCGTACGAAAGTGTCACAGTTGTTAGTTACACTAAACCTCAGGGGTGCTATTGGAAAAAAAAAAGATTATAGACCATTGATAAAGGGCCAAAACACAGGGGCACCAATGATAATTTCCCAAATATAAATAAGACATAAGAAATCAGAGTTCTAATAGAACCCTAGCTCATTACTACAAATCATCACTTGTGCCACTAATTATGACACGGGAATTCTAAATTCGTCGCAAGTTTTGATCTTGCCACGGGAAAAATATATTTTAGGACAATATCACAATCATACCTAAAATTTTTGCCACGGGTAAATATATACCGTGGCAAAGATGCAGTTGTGCCACAAATTATGCCACGGGTTAATATATACCATGGCAAACAAACACTTGTGCCACGGGTAAATTAATATCGTGGAAAACAAGCACTTGTGTCACGGGTAAATTAATAAAAATAGATATTTTTATTGTGGATATACCCAAGCATATGACGTCGATTATTTTAGGGAGACTATGTTTAGAAACTTGTGGGACAGTTGTAAATGTTGCTAGAGGTAAGATTGTGATAGAAATAGGGGATGTTAAGCATGAATTCAATATTGTCGTTCCCCTGATTTTTCTACCTCTGCTGAATCTGTGTGTAGTGTAGACACCCCCCTAAGTCTAACCATGATTCGGACATTGATACTTTAGAAGCCTTTCTTGAAGGCAACCGGGGAAGTGAAGAAGTGATGAGTTAGGAAGGTACTTGTGATGAGAAGTTTGATCTAACCTATCAATTATTGCAAGATGACGAATTATTTCGATGAATTGCAAGTGCGAAATGAGATAGCCGTTAACAGAGATATATGTCATATGTCTCACTTTTGGAGTTCCTTATAATAATCTTTAGTAACAATTTTGTTTCTTAGCACTTCTTTTCACATTATGACAGATGGTCAGAGGGAAAAAACCAATCAATTATTTCGAGGATAAAATTTATCGTGTACTATCCTCACATATGATAAATATATCTCCTTACATCGCTGCTGCACCATAAAACCTAGTTTGTTGAGCACTATGTTAAGAAACATCTCGATATAAATCACTAAGATTCGATTCTTTCGTTGCGAAGTCACACTAAGACTCGCCCTCACATTTTCCCTAGCATTCCAATATACTGTTGAACATTTAGTGTATAATAATATAATAATCCTGAATATTTAATCACCAAGTACTACTAAGGTAGTGGGACAGTTTATAAGTCCGTAATATATCGATTAAAGCTATTATAAATAGTGGGACAATATACGTATTAATTTACGTGGTCCAAAATAGAACACAAGGAAACAAGTGGACCAAGTCAGAGGGTCGGCGCCGAGTCGGCGCACCTTCATGTGGCCTCGTCGCCGACTCGGCGCAAGGTCACTGGAAAGACATGGTTTGGTCAGAAGGTTGGCGCCGAGTCGGCGCTCCTTCATGTAGCCTCGTCGCCGACTCGGCGCTAGGCTACTGGAAGAATGGGTTTTGGTCAGTGAGTTAGCGCCGAGTCGGCGCTCCCTCCCAGGGGCTCGTCGCCGACTCGGCGGTCAGCCTTTTCATGTGACCGTTGCTTTCTTCCCGTTTTGCTTTGTGTTTATGCTTAGAATATGATCGTTATACTCTTAATTTCTGAGTATAATGGTGTGATTAAGCACATAAATGACAAGATTAATTGTCATTGATATCATAATCTTGATTATGATCATAATGGTGATGGATTTGAAGAGGCTCCTCCTCTATATAAATAGAGGTCTTGGCATAGAGTTGGGATACACCTTTTCTTACTCTCTTCTGATTTTCTAAGTCATTCTCATTTGTTCTTTGCATACAAAAGAGTAATTAACTTTTGTTAGTGCATTTCCACAACTTATAATTCCTCAAACACATTGTTATTTCATAATACAACCTAAGTACTAAGGTTGTGTTGTAATCGATTGTATCTCGTTGTGAATTTCCAAACAACAACCCAAGTACCTTTGTGGGGGAAATATCACAAAAGGATAGTGAGCACACGCCTTCGGTTTGTATCAAGTTTCCGGGTAACGTTCATCGTTACACAATTATCTTCACTTTACTTGTTACATTATAATCATCTTGTAAGTTTATTTTGTCATCAAACAAAGGGGTTTTATACAAATTCCCGAGTTGTAATTTGTATTGTAATTATATACATCGTAATAATCTTTTGTGATATTCTTCATCGATGGCAACCATGAAAGACTTCACTTCTAACTTTGCTAAGTTAGAGAAATTTGTCGGCGTCGATTTTAGGCGTTGGCAAAAGAATATGATGTTTATGCTCACTACTTTGAATGTGGCTTATGTTATAAGCTCACCCAAACCGGATGTTGCTAAGTCGGATGATCCGGAAACGGTGATTCCGGAAACGGAGATCCTAGAACAAAACCGGAAGAGGTCAAAGTGACGATTTCATTTGCCGGGGACACATCCTCAATGGAATGCAAGATGCCTTTTTTGACATCTACCAATATCATGAGTCCGCAAAAGAATTGTGGGATGCTCTTGAAAATAAGTACATGGCGGAGGATGCTAGCTCCAAGAAATTCCTTGTAAGTAATTTCAATTCATATAAAATGGTAGAAGATCGCCCTATAATAGATCAATTTCATGAACTACAAAGGATGCATGCTAACCTAAAATTGCATAAAATTGAAATTGATGAAGTGTTTTTGGTTTCAAGCATAATAGACAAATTGCCTCCTTCTTGGAGGGATGTTAGACATGCTCTTAAGCATAAAAGGGAGGAGATTACACTCTCCGACCTTGGACAACACATTATTGTCGAGTCTAGCATCCGGGTTCATGAGAACCGGAAGGATGATAATCCTAATGTACCAACAATTAACATGGTTGGGGAAGGGAAACCACAATCCCGTCCCGGAGATAAAAGGAAGAGGAATGACTCTTCAAAGGGGAAAGCTACTAATCCCAATGCCGAAAAGGTATGTTGGGAATGTGGAAAGCCCGGGCACCGAAGGAAGAATTGCTTCGTTCTAAAGAACAAGCAAAAGAAAGCCAAGGGGAATGGTCAAGCTTCTACTAGCAAGGGACCACCCACACAAGGTAATCTTGCATATTTTGATGAAAATTCTAATATGAGTTTTTCTACTATGAATACTAATATTAGTGCTTTGCAGGATGATACCTTGGCTTGGTGGATCGATTCGGGGGCATCAAGACATGTATGCAATTCTACGCAATGGTTCAAAACCTTTAACAAGGTTGTTGATGGGGAGCATCTCTACATGGGAAACAATGCACCTATCAAGGTCCAAGGCAAAGGACAAGTTGAATTATTGTTTACTTCGGGGAATCTTTTAGTTTTAAGAGATGTGTATTTCACACCCGAAATAGGTAGAAATTTAGTCTCGGGTCCTATTTTGAATCGATTAGGCTACAAACTAGTGTTTGAAGCCGATAGGTGCATTATCTCTAAGAATAATTTGTTTATTGGTAGGGCTTATCTTTGTAATAGTTTATTTAAACTTTCTTTAGACATGAATAAAAATGCAATATGTGATGTTTTAATGATAATGAAAAGGATGATTTGCATTATTTGTGGCATGTTAGATTAGGACATGTAAATTTTGATAAAATTTCTTTTATGTCTAAACATGAACTCATACCTATGTGCAATAAATTGTCTAAAAATTGCAAAACGTGCATGTTAACTAAGATCACTAGAACACCGTTTAAAAGTGTTGAAAGAAAAACCGAAATTTTGGAATTAATCCATAGTGATCTTTGTGATTTTCATAGTACACCGTCTTTGGGAAATAAAAAGTATGTCATAACTTTTATTGATGATTTCTCAAAATTTTGTTATGTTTATCTTTTGCATTCAAAAGATGAGGCTCTTGAACATTTTAAGATTTACAAACAAGAAGTAGAAATACAAATTGGTAGTAAACTTAAAAGGTTAAGAACCGATAAAGGAGGTGAATATTATGATCCGCTTTACTTTAATTCAATGGGTATTATTCATGAAACAACCGCCGGTTATGCACCACAATCTAATGGTGTGGCGGAGAGGAAAAACCGTACTCTACAAGAGATGGTTAATTCCATGTTATCCTACTCGGATTTGAGTGATGGATTTTGGGGTGAAGCAATGTTGACGGCTTGTCACATTCTTAACCGAGTTCCAATGAGAACGAATAAGGAAACTCCTTATGAACTTTGGTACAAAAAGAAACCAAACTTAAGTTATCTTAAGGTTTGGGGTTGTAGGGCCATAGTAAGAGTGCCCGGCAACAAGAAAAAGAAGCTCGGTGAACGTGGGCTTGAGTGCATCTTTATAGGCTATGCTATTCATAGCAAAACCTATAGGTTCTATGTTATAGAACAAAATGACTATATATCGATTCATTCGATTATAGAGTCAAGAGATGCCATTTTTGATGAAAATAGATTTTCATCATTGAGTAGACAAAGAAATCTACAAAGTTGTACCAATGATAATGTTGATGATAGTCAACAAAGTTCACTTCTAGATGTTGATGAAAGTCAACAAATAGATGAACTTGATTTAGTTGATCCTATTCCTAAACGGAGTAAGAGACAACGGAAAGCGAAGAGCTTTGGACCGGATTTCCAAGTATACTTGGTTGAAGGTGATAGAAGTGAAGTATCTTCTAGTGTTCCATATTTATATAATGTGGAAGGTGACCCATTGACTTATAGCGATGCCATGGCATCACATGATAGCGCCTTTTGGAAAGAAGCTATCGATGATGAGATGCAATCCATCATGGGAAATAACACTTGGGTGTTAGTGGATCTTCCTCCGACTTGTAAACCAATCGGTTGCAAGTGGATTTTCAGAAAGAAAATGAAAATCGACGGTACTATTGATAAATTCAAAGCCCGTTTAGTGGCTCAAGGCTTTAGACAAAAGCACGGCATCGATCATTTCGATACATATGCACCGGTTGCAAGAATAACCACTATTCGGTTATTGGTAGCGTTAGCTACGGTCTATCATCTAGAAATACATCAAATGGATGTTAAAACCGCATTTCTATATGGGGAATTAGATGAGGAAGTATATATGAAACAACCCGAAGGGTTTGTTTTGAAGGGACAAGAACAAAAGGTGTGTAAACTTGTCAAGTCTTTATATGGACTTAAACAAGCACCTAAACAGTGGCATCAAAAATTTGATGAAACTATTTTGTCCTTTGGATTCAAGTTGAATCAAGCTGATAAGTGTGTGTATAGCAAGTTTGATAGCCATGGTAATGGCGTTATCATTTGCCTATACGTCGATGATATGCTTATCTTTGGAACTTGTAAAGCACAAGTCCAAGGGACAAAAGATTTTTTGTCTAGATGCTTTCAGATGAAGGATATGGGGGAGGCTGATGTGATCTTAGGCATTAAGATCATAAGGCAAGGGAACCGTATTAAGTTAAGTCAGGCTCACTATGTTGAGAAGATACTTAAGCGGTTTAATATGCTTGATAAAGCGCCGGTCTCTACTCCCATGGAACCGGGTATGAAGTTTGCGAAACATACCGGTCAAACCAATTTCACAATTGGAGTATTCAAAGGTCATAGGATCTTTGATGTATGCTATGACTAGTACAAGGCCTGACATAGCATTTGCGGTGGGTAAACTTAGTAGATTTACTAGTAACCCAGGTCCCCATCATTGGATGGCGATAAGGAGAGTATTAAGATACTTGTTGCGTACCAAGGATTTTGGTATTACATATAGCGGGGAACCTCCTATTCTAGAAGGTTATTCTGACGCTAGTTGGATCACTAATGAAGAGGACAACTCTTCTACTAGTGGATGGGTGTTTGTTTATGGGGGAGGTGCCATTTCTTGGTC
>JAAKBH010001224.1:0-36042 GCA_019776075.1 Amaranthus palmeri
ATGTATGTATGTATGTATGTATGTATGTATGTATGTATGTATGTATGTATGTATGTATGTATGTATGTATGTATATATATATATATATATATATATATATATATATATATATATATATATATATATATATATATATATTAATTATGTATGCATGTATGTATTAACAATGTTATGGTTAATAATTATGTTGAAATTACGATAGTTTCAAGAGTCAAAACTTATAATACTAAAAAACATTCAGCATTATGAAATTGCTCTGATATGTCACCAAGTTATAGCCAAACACATTGGAGTAATATCACAAAAGGTGAGTATGTTAATATATCTTTTTTTTTTGTATTGTATACATAATAAATGATTATGCTTACTTATACTATATTTATTCAATAATGTACACTTTTTAAAAGAAACAGTTGCTGTTCAAAATGTGTGTTCAACATCCAATGCTACACCAATAAGACTTGCACAACTAGGAAGATACACAATTAAGAGGAACAACATAATTTACAACTCATTTGATGACACTGCAGTGACCGTGTCACAATCAACTAACAATTGTGAATCAGATATTAGATCAATTGATAATTCTATTTACTAAATCCAATCTATGAAATGTTTAATTTGTTGATATATGATCTTTATGCATGTTTTTATCCTAATAGATAACTAATTTATGTATCAGGATAGTTATTTATTAGTATTAATTATTATTTGATATTTTTTAACGGATAAATATTTTATATAATAGGATATTGGGATAGTGGCGATCCAGATTTTGTTTGTGTGTCGTGTGGTGCTAAAATGTGGGGTATGGAAAGAACTCGTGCTGATCGATCAACAAATGTTGTACAATTCTCGATGTGTTGTATGAAAGGAAAAATTGAACTACCTCCTCTAAAAGAGCCTCCTTATTATTTAAAGCAACTTTTGAGTCGCAATAGTGAAAGTAGCTTACATTTTGTTGAAAATGTACGTGCTTACAACATGATGTTCGCATTCACGTCGATGGGCGGAAAAATTGACAAAAGGGTGAACCAAGGTCGAGGACCATAATGCTTTAAATTAGGAGGACAAAACTATCATCGCATTGGAAGTCTACTGCCAGATGATGGAAACTCTGCAAAATTTCAACAACTATATATAGTTGATACACAAAACGAGGTTACAAATCGAAAGCTTGCTCTAAGGTAAATAACTTAAAAAATTTTTCGTCAAATTCTTAACACATAATTTTATACAAAATGCAATTTATCATCGTTACATACATGCGTACTTAAAAGCTATTTGTTCAGCTCCCGTGGAAATGCAGATTATGATGATGAAATCATTGAGAATTTAAAGAAGATGCTAGATGAAAACAACCCTTATGTGAAGATATATAGAATGGCTAGGGATAAGATTCAAGATACAGAAGACACACATGTCCAGCTTAAGCTGATAGGTAATAGAAATTCAGACGGATGACAATATAACCTCCCTACTGCTTCTGAAATTGCAGTTTTGATAGTTGGTGATATTGGGAGTTCGGCTGAAAAACGCGACATTGTTGTTCAATTTAAAGGAGGCCATTTACAACAAATAAGTGAGCTACATCCAGCATATTTACCCCTTCAATATCCATTTCTTTTTCCTTATGGGGAGGATGGATATAGGCTTGGTATCCCTCATCGAGAAAAGGATGGTGAAAGCGGTAAACGAAGGAATCAATTAACTATGCGTGAGTGGTTTGCGTATAGATTAATGGATCGTGATGGTGAAGCTGATACAATTCTTCGTGCCGGAAAATTACTTCAACAATTTATTGTTGATGGTTGGACAATGATTGAGTCAGAAAGATTATTCTTCATTCGGAGGAATCAGAAAAAATTGCGTGCTGAGAATTACGACAACTTGGTTGAGTGCGCTAGATCAGGCAACAATGAATCCACAATGTCTGGGCGTCGTGTCATCTTGCCTTCTACATTTCAAGGAGGAGATAGATTCATGAGTGAACTATATCACGATGCAATGGGTATTTGTAAGACGTATGGATATCCATATTTGTTCATTACATTTACATGTAACACAAAATGGCCAGAACTTACAAGGTTCGCTAACAACAAAGGGTTACGTGTCGAAGATAGACCAGACATAATTTGTCGAGTTTTTAAGATGAAGTTGGATGAATTATTAGATGATCTCACAAAGAGACATATATTTGGCAAGACAAATGTAGGTTAGTTATTTTATTTATTCAATATTTATTTTAACTAAATAATAACTTAAATTTATATGAGTTTTTTTTTTGGTTCAAATATATTATTATTCAAGAGACATATTTTTGGCAAGAGAATAATACTTTTAAATATATTATTCAAAGTTTAATATGTATTCTTTATTTCTACAGTTGTATATAGTATTGAATTTCAAAAGCGGGGTTTGCCACATGCACATATTGTCTTATTCTTGCATAGAGACCACAAGATTCCAAATCTAGATGATATTGATGATTTGATTTCTGCTGAGATACCTGACGAGAAAAAACACCCTCATCTCTATCAAGTTGTGAAAGATAAGATGATTCATGGACCATGCGGTAATACCAACAAAAACGCCCCATGTATGCAAGCAGGAAAATGTTCAAAACATTATCCTAAACGCTACAATGAATCAACTACTCTTGATGATGAGGGGTATCCTGTGTATCGAAGGCGGAACAACGGTGCTTCAGTTAAAAAGAACGGTGTAGTCATTGATAATCGTTATGTTGTCCCTTATAACAGCAAACTACTTTTGAAGTATCAAGCACATATCAATGTTGAGTGGTGTAACCAATCAAGAGCAGTAAAATATCTTTTCAAATACATTAATAAGGGAAAGGATAGAGTGACTACAGGCTTTATGAGTAATCGAAATGATAGTAGTAATGCTTTAAATGTTGATGAGATCCAGCAATATTATGATTGTCGTTATGTTTCCGCTTCAGAGGCATCACGGATAATTTATGGTAACGAAATCCATTTTAGATACCCTTCCGTTGAAAGGTTGAGTTTCCACTTGCCTAATGAACAAACATTTATCTTCACCGAGGAAGAATCTATTGACGACGTTATCAACAAGACTTCAGTTGATCGCTCAATGTTCCTAGAATGGATGAAATGCAATGCAAAGTATCCTGATGCTAGAAAACTGAGGTATTTTGAATTTCCAGGGACATATGTATGGAAAAAAAAGGAATGTGAATGGCGTCCTCGCCAACGAGGGTTCTCGATCGGTCGCCTCTACCACGCATACCCAGGGAGCGGAGAGAGATACTATCTAAGAATGCTACTCAACTATGTAAAAGGTCCAACATGTTATGAAGAGATACAGACCGTGAATGGGATATAATATCCTACGTTTAAAGATGCATGTTATGCAATGGGGTTACTTGATGACGATAAAGAATATGTTGATGGAATTTTGGAGGCAAGCTTTTGGGCTTCAGGACATTATCTACGCAAATTATTTGCAGTCTTACTCACTTCCAACAGTATTTCAAGACCAGAGTATGTTTGGAATCAAACCTGGCACGTTATTTCAGAAGATGTTCTCCATAACCAGCGAAGAATTCTTGGAATGCATGGTAAGAAAATTTACATTTAGATAGATATTACAGATTTTTAAATTAGAAACATAAACAATTTGTAATCTATAATAATTTATGCTATGTTCAGATTTGCAGCTAAATGAAACCCAACTGAAAAATTATGCTTTAATGGAGATAGAGAAAATCCTACAAGATAATGGAACAACACTTGTAATTTCTCAAATGAGCTATGTCTAGATGAGTTGTTGGTGAGAGATGGTGGTAATAAGCTCATTGTGGAGGAATTGAGGTACGACAAGGAAGCATTGCGTGTTGAACATGAAAAACTATATTCATGTTTAACCTCTGAGCAAAAAAGCATATATGATGATATTATGAGTGCAATTGCCCTTGACAAATGAGGTGTATTTTTCCTATACGGTCATGGCGGGACTGGAAAAACTTTCATGTGGCGAACATTGTGCGCTGCTATTCGTTCAAGGGGAGATATTGTACTACCCGTTGCTTCAGGTGGTATCGCATCGCTTCTACTTCCCATGGGAAGAATTGCTCATTCTAGATTTGGTATACCTTTGACTGTCACTCAAGATTCCATGTGTTCAGGTATCAAACCTGGTAGTGACTTAACTGGACTCTTACAGAAAACCAAACTGATAATTTGGGATGAAGCACCTATGGTGAGCAAGTATTGTTTTGAAGCTTTAGACAAGAGTATGCGTGATGCATTGCGTGGTGCTGATGGATTCCCCGTAGGTATCCCTTTTGGAGGTAAAGTAGTTGTATTTGGTTCGCCAGATACTCCCCGTCATTCCGAAAGGAACTCGACAAGATATTGTATTTGCAGCTATTAATTCCTCATATTTATGAAACTCATGCAAAGTGTTGCGATTAACCAAAAACATGAGGCTCCGTAATGATTTAAGTGATGCTGATGAAATAAGAGAATTTGCTGATTGGATACTTAAAATTGGAGATGGGAAACTTGGAGGACCGAATGATGGTGAAGTTATGATTGACATCCCATAAGATATTTTGCTGGAAAATGTACAAGATCCTATTGCTTCAATTGTTCATAGCACAAATCCTAATCTAATAGGCGAAGTGAGCGATGGAAGCTTTTTCTATGACAGGGCTGTTCTAGCTCCTACAAATGAAATTGTTGGCAGAGTTAATGATTATGCAATGTCACTAATACACGGTGAGGAAAAAGTGTACTTGAGCTCAGATTCTATAAGCAAAGCAGATGGTTTCGTCAACAATCAAAACAATGCATTCTCAGTTTAGTTTCTAAACACAATAAAATGTTCGGGTTTACCTAATCATGAAATCAGATTGAAAAAAGGTGTGCCAACTATGTTGCTTAGGAATATTGATCAGTCAGCTGGTTTGTGCAATGGCACAAGGCTGATTGTAAGTCGTCTGGGGGAACATATTATAGAGGCTAAGATTCTTACATGATTTAAAGAGGGAGATACTGTCCTTATTCCATGTATCACTCTTACTCCAACTGATAATGTTAATCTGCCCGTTAAGATACAGAGAAGGCAATTTCCTATAAGCATATGTTTTGCTATGACTATTAACAAAAGTCAAGGACAGTCTTTGTCAAATGTTGGGTTATTCCTGCCAAAACCTGTTTTCAGCCATGGTCAATTATACGTGGCTGTATCACGTGTGACAAGCAGGGGAGGACTAAAGATTTTAAAATGTGATAATAAAAACATCACATATACTTCTACTCATAATGTTGTGTTCAAGGAAGTTTTCTCAAACATATGAGGTATTGACCTATATATGTTTAATAATTTTTGATTCAACTTATATACAAAAGAAATGTTTTCTAATTTATATCGTTCTTTGTAGGTTATTTCTGTATCGTCGGCAACCTGATGTCCCCGATAAAGCAAATGACGTTTATGAAATGTTTTTTTTTGTGGTTAAGTTACATTTTTCCCCATGTTCGGTAGAAAACTATTAAATAATTAAATATGATGACTCCAATTGATTTTATTTTTTGCTCATGTTTATAAAAAATTTCAAAAAAATATCATTAATACTTTATAATTTTTAATAAAATGTTAACATTTCATATTAAAAGGATATTTTTTGTAGAAAACAAAGTATTTATGAATCCGTGCATTGCACGGGTAAATACCTAGTTTCGTCTAATATAGTAACACTAAGAATATTTGAAAGAAATAAGCAAAAAATAAATAAAAAAAAACGCATAATGGGCAACTTTTGAAAATTATTCCGAAAATAAGCACTTTTTTCCCATAGAACAGGTTCAGGTTTATTCGCTGTTAGTAGCAACGAACAAAGAAACTTGGTCAAACAATTGTTTTTTACCAAACTTCTTTGTTCGCTATTATTAACAGCGAATAGTTACAAAGCTAAAATTTTAATTGCTATTTGCTATTTTGTTGGGATCAAGGCTAATTTGTAGGCTTTTAATTATTAAATTCCCTATTTTATTTCCTAAAAATTTGGGGTGATCTTTTATTTTTTTTTTTGAGGTTTGCAGTGATCTTAAGTGTCTAGTTATTATAATTAAAGCCTAAAAGAAGCTAAAGCTTACAAGTGGTTCAAAACACTGGTCACAAACCCAGACAAAGCATCTAAGGGATAAGCCCCTCATCATTCGCTAAGTCAGGAACACAACTCCAAAAAAGGACAGTAAAATCCTATTAACTATAGATGCTACGATATATGCTAGCAATTACAAAGAGCATGTGTCAGGATTTCTAAGCAGAAGACTAAGAATGTTCCATATACACAGTGTGGACAATCCAAAATCAAAACGACAAAATGTTGACTGTAGTTTCACATCAGCCCACGAGCAGCTAGGAAGCTTATACTCTCAACTGCTTTGTCTGTAGAGGATAGCACATCAAAGGCCCCTACAAAGCACTCTTCTCAGTCATCAAAGTTTAATAACTACCCATAAGTGTGTTGGCTTGTTCAGTTCCCACTGGGGGTCAATTTGAGTCAGTGTACTCAACGTATCACAATCTGCATATAAACCGGCCATACATACAAAGAGACCAGTTATCTAAATAAGCAGCCACCAAAACGAATTCAAGTCTTCCAAAAAACAGCAACGTACAGACCAGTAGGTGCATAAGCCTGCATTAGACTTCCATGACCGGCAATATGGTAATCCTTAAAGTATCAGATCAAACTAGCAGTCTGTGCAAAAAAAAAAATATACAAACAGAGATTGGCGTTTCCTTGCAATACCCCAGGACGCAAGCAGCAGATAAACCCACAGAGTATGGACTCTAAATCATTAGGCGAACCACACTATGCAAGGGCTATACATCCAGTAATATGCAATGACCAAGACACAGACAATCCATTCCAAAATTAATACCAAGATAAACAACACTATACAGATCATTCATCACTATACTAAGAGTATAACTAATCAACATACCAACATTTACCTTCCACCCATGACTAACTAACAGGCTTAGGGAGCCTCATGACCAGGGGAGGACAGGGTTATCCATTTGGGGGGTCTCCCTGTCTTCTTGGGTCGTTATTCACCTCCACTGTGGTAATAACCAATTCCCCGGCTGCGTTAGTTGAGAAGATCTCAGTTGTCTGGCGTAGTGTTTGAGGTTCATTGGGTATGGAGATAGAGGCTTCTTGTGTACTTAACAGACTTTCCTTCGAAGGTTGGGTATTAGCCTTAGGAGCTTGCTGTGTCGAGGTGCAAATAGGCCCTTTGACCTCCTCCACAGGTTGCCCTTGTCTCCTCTCCCTAGGTGGTCTAATTGGAAGCACAATAGCCTTCTTCCTCGGCTCGTCCATTCTACACTTGCTTTCGACATGGCCCATTTCTTTGCGTTTTGCACAGAAAATCGGTTTCCACTCATACATTACTCTTTGACACATTAGTTCATCGTGTTCGTTAATGAAATGGATCTCCTTGGGGAATTCTCCATGTAAATTCATTTCCACAAGCACCCTAGCATATATCATTTTTTCATGTTTAGACGTGGCATTATCGACACGTATGACCGGGCCGAGAGTACTCGCAATCTTCTTCAGTGTTGACGCACTCCAATACTCAAATGCTAGTGCTGGGAATTTCACCCAAGTAGGCATAGAAGTTAGTTCAGCCTTACTAGTTGTGGTCTTCGGTGTCCAAGGCTTGACCACGAACGACTTTTTGTCGAATAAAATTCCGCTCATGTCGCAGGCCTTGTCCCGTTCTGAAATCGAAGTCAAACGAACAATATATACTCCTTTTCCTATCAAACCTACTTTATCAATAGTTAAATCTTTCCAAATTCTTTTTACGAAGCCTTCAACAATTTGAAGTGGAGGGTTTGCTCCTAGTACATAACAAACTACAGATGATTCCCAAAATTGGACTTCATCCATTACATCTTCCTTGCTAATTTTGACTAGGTTACCTGGCTTTGAAGAGACTCGAACTCCAGAACTGTTCGATTCCGCTTTCTGATTGCCCGGTCTTGATCTGCTTGCAACTACTGAGATGACCGCTTTCCTGGGTGGTTGGGGTGGCTTTGTCACTCTGGAGGTAACTTCAATCCAATTAGCCAGCAGGTTTTCCGATTGGGGTTGAGTTTCCATATGCTCAGTCGAATTTAGGGTTTCGACATCAGACAAAGAACCACTCGAACTTGCAGATACTGATGAAATTGACCGTGTAACAGTCCGTTTCTGGGTAGCACGTTCGTTGCCCTTCTTCTTCTTCTTCTTCTTCTTCTTCTTCTTCTTCTTCCTCTCTCACTTCCCTTTAATCCCTTTCTCCCTTTCATGATCTACCCAGAAATTTCTCTCATTTCCCTTTCATCTACCATAACAGGAAGTATCATTGAATCAAGAGAAAAATCTCGAAAGAAGTATGATGGAATCAAGAGAAATAGCCATGGCAAACAAAGGAATCAAGAGAAAGATCTCGAAGGAAGTATCATTGATTTCGGATCTATATTTTTGATTTTTTGATTTTTGATTTTTAATTTTTGATTTTTTGATTTTTTGTTGAAGTTTTTTGTTCTATATTTCGGATCTCAAAGGAATCAAGAGAAAAATCGAAATTTTTGATTTTTTGTTCTCGTTATTGTAGATTGTTGTTTGAAATTTCGGATCTATATTCGTTTTTGTTGTTTTATTTATTGTAAATTTCGGATCTGGGAAAATATTCGTTACATTTCGTTAGATTTAATCAAACGTTTATGTTGTAAATTTTGTTTTTATTGTTTTATTTGCTGTAAGATTTAATCGTTTTTTAGGCGATTTCCCCCATTTCGCGAAGTGGCTCTACTGTGCTCCTCATATTTATTCTGATTTTATTAAAAAAGCTACTATTTGCTACGTACAACATTATAAACCGCATCCATTGTTAAAAATATCATTATTGGCTGCGGACATATAAGCAAACCGCAACCATTGATCATTTTTTTTAAATTTTATATATTGGCTGTGTATACACTAAAACCGCAGCCAATTAGCATCAGCCAATAGCTTTTTTCCACTAGTGTAAGGGTGTTTCGGATTTT
Source organism: Amaranthus palmeri (assembly GCA_019776075.1). NCBI lineage: Eukaryota > Viridiplantae > Streptophyta > Magnoliopsida > Caryophyllales > Amaranthaceae > Amaranthus > Amaranthus palmeri. The sequence goes on from JAAKBH010001224.1 coordinate 9,103, forward strand.
GTTTCTTGTTGTCGGTGTGGTGCGAAGGAAGAGTTGTAGCATATTCTAGTGGAGTGTCCGTGGGTAAAGGAGTTTTGGGCTTGTTTGAATATTTCTCTTCCTATTTCTATGGCTTGGTCGTTTTGTACTTTGATGGATTGGTTTCGGCAGCATAAGGGGCAGGAGGTAGTTGAAGCTTTTGTCACTCTTTGTTGGCAAGTGTGGAGGTCTAGCAATGAAGCTATCTTTAAGAATACTTTTGACTCCCTGGGCTTTTGTCATCAAAAGGCGCTGGGGTGGCTTAAGGAGTATCATTCCGCTCTCTCTTATGACTTTCATGTGATATATAAGTCTCCTAGTTCGAATAAATGGGCTTGCCCCCCTCAAGGGACAATTAAGATTAATGTGGATGGAGCGTTTTCTCATAAGGAGGATAAGCTTGGCATGGGGTTCGTGGCACGGAATAGTGAGGGGCATTTCATGTTGGCCGGTTCTAAGACAATATGAGGAGATGGTTCGGCTGAGATGGTTAAAGCTAAGGTGGTGCTTTGGGCGTCCGATCAAGCTAAGATCCAGGGTTGGAGGAAGGTGATTATGGAGAGTGATTGCAAACTGATTGTGGATGCTCTCAATGGTTCCTGTAGGCGTAGTGGTCTGGTTCAAATAGTATTCGACAATTGTCTCTTATGTGTTCCCATGTTTGAGTATATATGTTTTCTTTTTTTAGAATAAAATGACCATTAATCCATTTTTATAAAATTTCCCCATTTTTTAGAAAAAAACCTTCAATTAATTTCCTTATTTTATTTGCTAAAGAATCGAAAAAATTGATAATAATGAATTAAGGGTCATTTTATTCAACTATAAAGTTAATAACCATTGTTTTTCAATAATTAAAAGCTTATAAATTATTATTGATCCCAAAAAATAGGGAATTAATTATCAAAAGCCTACAAATTAGTCTTGATTTCAAAAAAAATAATACTTCCTCTGTTTTTTTAAGTTTGTCCATATTACTATAACGGGCAGTTTCATAAGTTTGTCTTATTTAGAATACTTTCCTATTTTAGAAAGTTTTTATCTTCCATATACTCTCTTTATCCCTCATTTCTCTTTCATAATACCAATACAATTAATTCACACCACTATTTTAATAAAATAATACCCACTATCTTCAAAGATTTCACATTTCTTAATAAAATAATACCCACTATCTACAAAGATTTCACCTTTCTTAATAAAATAATACCCACTATTTACAAAAATTCCACCTTTCTTAATTTGTGTAAAATCTTCAAATAGGACAATTAAAAAAGAACGAAGGGAGTATCAAATAGCAATTAAACTTTTAACTTAGTAATTGTTTACTGTTAAAACAAGGAATAAACCCGTATAAGTGCTATGGGAAAAAAGTGCATTAATTTGGGAAAATTTTTTGAAAAATTGCTTATTGTTGAAATTGATTTGACATCTCGATGGTGAATGCATTGGGGAGTGTAATGCTATCCCCTCCTACAGTAACATTGTATGTATTTTACTTGTATCTTGCACTATATATATGGATAGGTATTTCAAATGATTGTGTTTTTGGTTTATTTTTGGTTTGTGTTTATTTGTTAATTTGTTCATTCAAAGATAATGCTTGTTTTTGTTGGTGTTGTTACTTGTTTGCAACTGATAATGAAACTTTAAGTCATTATAGGGCAGATTATGTGTCGTTTTTAGAATATGAAAACTCGACAGAGTCGATTACCGTAATTAAAACGTTGATGTATTTTTTTAATGTTATCGTTATCGACAGCATTTGATTTATTTCTAGATCCGCCCCTGCTTGTATCTTGCACTATATATATGTGCAATGTACTGCATTACTCGATGCAGAATAAGAAACGGATACAAGTTTATCAATCCTTTATACTACTTTTCTCCTTATATTCTCCCTACCTTTTAACATGTTATCAGCACCAATTTCGCTCTCAAATAAAAAAAAATTTCAAGAAGGTAATTTCTTTTTTTTTTTTTCTCAAAACAGTGTAACACATTTTTTTAGCCACAATATGGACCAATAATCAAACGATATCAACATTATTATTCAAGGTGTCAGTAACACCGTTCTATACTTTATTCTTGAAGAAAATTTTATAACTATTACTACAAATCCAGCTAGTAGTGGTTCAAACCAACTGTGAAGACACAATCCAAATAATACCCACGTAAATGAAAACTCAATGCCAAGTCCCAATAATGCAACTAATCCACCAGCTACTAATCAGCCACCACAACCTACTGATAACCCACAAGTCCAACCTACTGATAACCCATCAGTCCAACCTACTAATAATCCTATAGTACCACAAGAAAGTAATAAAAGAAAAAATGACGAAGCTGAAGGAACTAGTAGTAAATGTTTCCAGACCATTAACCCATAAAATAACTTATTTTAATAATGTCGTTTAATCTTTATGTTCGTTTTTTACTTTATCAGTCGCCAATATGGACTGGCTAGTATTATTTTGTGATGACCGCCTTTATGGACTGGCTAATGCATTGTTATCGCCTTTATGGATGGTTTTATCTCTATTTATTTGATCATATCGTCATATTATGTGCATATGCATTTGGTTACTTTAGCCTATAAAATTATATACATCATACTTTTATATGTTTATACGTGCATATGCTCTTAACATATAACTCTTTTTAATTGTAAAAAGTATCACCCTAGAATGAATGCCAAAGTGGTCCGAAAATTATAATTTAAGTAAAACGTTAAGGGTTCGACCCTTAACCAAAAAATTAAGAGAACTCTTATGCTTGACAACAAAAAATAATGGCACAAAAATTATCCTTTAAAGGATGTCAGCATATTCATCGGGATTGTATCTTACTCATATACGCCCGATTGAAATAAATATGATAAGACTAGACAATAAAGAGCTATTCACTCTATGGCATGACCGTTTAGGTCATCCTGGCACTGTGATGATGCATAAAATAATAGAAAATTCAGTTGGGCATCCACTAAGAAATATTAAGATTCCCAAGTCAAATGAGCTCTTATGCACCTCATGTTCTCCTGGGAAGCTTATTACTAGACCATCAGTAAATAAGATTACTACCGAATCTCCTATATTTCTTAAAAGAATTCAAGGAGATATATGTGGACCAATTAATCCACTATGTGGACCTTTTAGGTACTTCATGGTCTTAATAGACGCTTCCACAAGATGGTCACATGTAAGCCTTCTATCAAGTAGAAACAATGTATTCGCAAAACTACTTGCACAAATCATCAAATTGAAAAATCATTTTCCTGATTATACAATAAAAAGTATTCGATTGGACAATGCTGGTGAATTCACATCTCAAACTTTTAATGATTATTGCATGTTAATTGGAATTAAAGTGGAACACCCCGTGCCACATATTCACACACAAAATAGTCTTGCTGAATCATTAATTAAGAGATTGCAATTAATTGAAAGACCACTTCTAATGAAATCAAAATTACCACCATCGGCTAGGGTTATGCAATATTACATGCTGCATCATTAATTAGGCTAAGACCTACAACTTATCATAAATATTCGCCGATGCAATTAGTAGCGGGTCATGAACCTAATATTTCACATTTGAAAATCTTTGGATGCGCTATATACGTACCCATTGCTCCCCCTCAACGTACAAAAATGGGTCCACAAAGAAGAATGGGAATATATGTCGGTTTTGAATCACCATCAGTCATTCGATATCTTGAACCATTAACTGGTGATCAATTTCAAGCTAGATTTGCTGATTGTCACTTTAATGAGACAATATCCCCATCCTTAGGGGGAGAGAATGTGGACTTACAGAAAAGAAATATGAAACTTATTTGGAAAGCAATACATTTTAGAATTTTTAGACCCAAAAACAAAATCATGTGAACAAGAAGTACAACGAATTGTTCATCTACAAAGTGTTGTTAACCAATTACCTGATGCATTCACAGATACTAAGAGTGTTACTAGATCACATATACCAGCAGCCAATGCTCTTGCTCGAATATAAATTCCTAATGAAAAAGCAAAAAATGATGAAATTGTTGTGCAAAGAAAGCGTGGAAGGCCACTTGGTTCAAAAGATTTAAAACCAAGAAAATTAAGAAAATAAGAAGGTGCACCAAATGATATTAAATTTGAAAATGAAAATAAAGGAGAAAATCAAGATATCTCCGATAATGAAAAAGAAGAAAATGAAAATAATGAAACCTCAATAAATTACATTTTCTCCAAGAAACAATGGAATCGAAAAAGGATCATTTCAGATGAATCCTTTGCTTATTCCATAGCTATTGATATAATAAATGATGAAGATGATCTTGAGCCAACGTCGATAAATGAATGCAGAAAAAGACCTGATTAGTCAAGATGGAAAGAAGCAATTGAGGTAGAGTTAAAATCATTAGAAAAAAGAGAAGTCTTTGGGCCAATTTTATAAACCCCAAAAGGCGTAAAACCCGTAGGCTCCAAATGGGTTTTTGTAAGAAAAAGAAATGAGAAAAATGAAATTGTCAGATACAAGGCTAGACTTGTAGCCCAAGGTTTTTCTCAAATGCCAGGAATTGATTATGAAGAAACATATTCCCCAGTTGTTGATGTAACCACACTTAGATTCTTGGTAAGTTTAACAGTTTCTCAACGCCTACACATGAGATTGATGGATGTAGTAACTGCATATTTATATGGGTCACTTGATACATACATCTATATGAAGGTCCCTGAAGGACTAAACTTACCAATAAAGAATGTACCCAGAGAAATGTTTTCTACAAAATTAAAAAGATCATTGTATGGATTAAAACAATATGGGCGAATGTGGTATAATCGTTTGAGTGAATACCTTATGAAAGAAAGATTCAAAAATAACCAAATTAGTCCATGTGTATTCATCAAACGATCTCAATCAGGTTTCGTTATAATTGTTGTATATGTAGATGACTTAAATCTGATTGGAACCCCAAAAGAAATTGAAACAATAGCTAAATATTTGATGAGGGAATTTGAAATGAAAGATTTAGGGAAAACTAAATTTTGCCTTGGACTACAAATTAAACATTTGAAAAGTGTAATATTTGTTCATCAAAGTAATTATACTGAGAAAGTCTTGAAACGGTTTTACATGGACAAGGCTCATCCACTAAGTTCCCCAATGGTGACACGATCACTAAACATAAAGGATGATCCATTACGTCCACAAGAAGAAAATGAAGAAATTTTAGGCCCTGAAGTGCCATACTTGAGTGCCATTGGTGCTTTAATGTACTTAGCAAATAATACAAGACTTGATATAGCATTTTCTGTAAATTTGTTAGCTAGGTATAGTAATGCACCAACAATGGGATGGCATAAAACATCTTTTCGATACCTAAGGGGAACTGTAGATCTTGGATTATTTTTCCAGTCAGGAAATGATGCCATACTTACTGGATATGCTGATGCATGATATCTATCTGATCCACATATGGCTAAGTCACAAACTGGATATGTATTTACATATGCAAGAACCGCAATATCTTGGAAATCAACAAAGCAAACTCTAATGGCTACATCCTCAAATCATACAGAACTCATAGCTATGAAGCCACTCGAGAGTGTATATGGTTGAGATCTATGATTGGCCAACTCCAAGAAGATTGTGGTTTAAACGATACAACTACTGCACCGACTATAATCTATGAAGATAATGATGCATGTATCAACCAAGTCAGAGAAGGATATATCAGGGGAGATAGAACAAAACACTTGTCACCCAAATTATTCTTCGCACATGATCTCTACAGAGATAAAAAGATAAAAGTCTAAGAAATTCAATCCTGTGAAAACCCCGCTGATTTATTCACAAACTCACTTCCATCAAGACAATTTGAGTATTTGGTACGCAAGATTGGAATGTGTCGATTTAGAGATATATGTTAGCTTCAGGGGGAGAAATATGCCCACTGTACTCTTTTTTCCCTTTGATCAGGTTTTTATCCCACTGGGTTTTTCTTGATGAAGGTTTTTAACGAGGCAGATTTAGGGCTATAAATGCATTTGATAAAATTATAATATCTACGTAATGCATTCAAGGGGGAGTGTTGAAATTGATTTGACATCTCAATGGTGAATGCATTGTGGAGTGTAATGCTATCCCCTCCTACAGTAACATTGTATGTATTTTACTTGTATCCAGGGGCGGATCTATATTTAGTCAATGCTGTTAATTGACAGCATTTGACTTATATAGATGCTCAATTGTTGTAATATGTTGATGTTGAAAGTGTCTCAGTTGGTAAGTGTTTTGGTATTTGACAGCATAATAGTTGTCAATATGAATTAAATTATTAACAATAATACGAATTAAATTATTAGCATGTCAATATGTTGAAAAGGTATGAAAGATGTATAGGTTGCAATTGTATAGCTAGTAATAGACAACGTCAAAATAAGACTTGTAAACCTATTAAAGACTTTATATGATCAGTCATGAGGCATAAATCATATTGAACAATTGCTTGCTTCTTCGTAGAACAATGTCATTCCCTAGCCACATGTGTAAGGAGATCAACAAAAGTAGAACTGCAATTTATTAGATCCAAAAATAAATAGTAAATTGCTACTTGTATTTTATAGTGATCATTGAACTAATACTTTAAGTCGCAAACAATAAATAAATTTTTAAATCAAGTGTTTCTATGAGTATGTTTTTTGTTTGGCTATAACACAATCAAAAAAGGGTGCTCATTATGGATTAAATTGATTTCGCTTGAACTTTAGCTAATAAGAAACAAAATCAACCTTGTCGTAACAAACGCAAAGATAAGAATGTTATTCACTATGTTTCATAAGCAATGCATAGCTAGCATGTTGCAACACTAAAGCAGCATAAAAACAATGCTTACGGGATAATTGTTCAGATGTTAAGGGTATGACATGAGATTACCACATTCCATATCAAAAATAGATCATGAGTTCATAACTAACCTTCTAATTCCCTTAGAATAATTTTTAACTCAGATAACTCACAAAATTGCTTTGACAACAGATATACAAATTACATAATGGATTGCCAAAAGCAAGTTAGATTGTTCCAGTTGGGTTGTTGTGCATGAATGCTACCAAAAGCAGAGAAAGGCAACCGTAATTTAACTACAAATAATTCAAGCAAACAAAATCTTTGTGTACTCAAACAACAAAATAATTCTTAATCTTGACTTCTATAACACAATTGTATATCTCATTTCCATCGTCATCCTACCTCTTCCAGAACCTTTGACTGTGCTTGCATTTTCCTCACTTCGTCTTCAATCCAGAATCTACATAAAGAAATAGCACAAAAATATATGAAGAAAACATCATTCTTAGTTGTACAAAACTATTTCTCACATAAGTACATATGCCCATGTATCGTATCGAGTTGCATTATGAACTTAAGGAAACAACATGCTAGTTATCCAGCTACCCATTGCCACATCTAAACCCTTGACAAGAGAGACACTAACTTTCTGAAATCAAATAGAAAAGTCCAGACTTTGATTGTAGTCAATCACATTATGAAACAAATATTTCCCAACGACAACTCATTCATTCACACATGATTTTAAAGCATCAATCAAATCAAAGTTGAATGCGGTGTTCTATTTGTTTTCGGAAACTATTCACCAATTACTCATAGTTTGTATTTTATTTTCAAAAACAAGTTAAAGTTAATATGAGTAACCTTTTGGAATATTTCAAAAAAAGAATAGTTTTATTGTTTAACAAAAATAACATTAATAAATTTATATCAATATAATTATATCTATTCTGAATATGCTACACTATTTATTTTGCCAGACCGATTTGTTTTCCTAACCTTAATAGAACTATATCAAGCATCAACTATATATTTTAACTCAAAGAACATAGAAAACCAAGCTGCTTTATTATGTAAGCATTATTTAGAAAACCAAGCATTATCAAGCATCAAAGATATACTAAATCTAGAGTGAAGCGGTGGACACACACGTCTATGCACATGAGTTGGATGTGGAATGAACCTGAGCATGCATGTCATCACCATTAACCATACTTTCAACTGAATGAGGTGCATGAATGAGAACAGAAGGCTAAGTCTGAGAGCACAAGTGTATGGAAAAACCATTTTCGGGTTGTTGATACCGCTCTTGAAGTTTCCTTTTTGTGGCTTCTAGTTTATCTTGTAATGTATTGTCGCTTGAGAATCGAAATTTTGATTAAACAAGCACACCAAAATAGGATTTAGCTCTAATAATCAAATAAAATTTATTTGAGTTTAGAACGCATAGAATTTGAAATCATTATACCTCAGGTTGATGTCACTGGATTTTCACTCCAAAAGCTTGCCCACAACTATGTAGTTGTATGTTCCTTGTTTCCAAAGAACGTTAACCTGAAATAGAAATGAGCTATAAATTAAACATTCAGACACTCCACACTTCATATCAACGTTACTCTGAATTGAACAACCAAACCAAAACCATTCAGACATAGCTAAATATCCCTAAAAATGTGAAATCAATACAACATGCTTAGACTATTAAATTAAACAAATACAAAAAACAGACTATATACATAAGAAATGTCGAAGTAGACAATCCACTGATACAACAATCAAATAATAGCCCTAAATTTCATTTGAAAATATGGGGAAAAACCCTTATTTTCATCAAATTTCATCCTAAAACGAAACAAAACAAAAAACTGATTTTTCCTTTAAAATATAAAATCCCAAGAAAACCTAATTTTTCCTTAAAAATGTGAAATCAATACAACATGCTTAGAGTAATAAATTAAACAAATACAAAAAACAGACTATACATAAGAGATGTCGAAGTAGACAATCCACCGATACAACAATCAAATAACAGCCCTAAATTTCATTCGAAAATATGGGGAAAAACTCTTATTTTTATCAAATTTCATCCTAAAACGAAACAAAACAAAAACCTGATTTTTCCTTAAAAAATAAAATCCCAAAAAAACCTAATTTTGCTATAAAAAAACAAAACCATAAGAAAAAAACTAATCGTCATTCGAAATCAAGGATCGTACCTTCTATGGACGATTTGTAGGAGAGAGAATCAGGAACAAATGATCGAGAAGAACAGAGAACCAGACTGAGGAAGAAAGCTGAAACCAAATTGAAAAGATTAAATAGAATATTGGGATGAATGAGATAGATAATAGATAAAGACTTCATTCTGATGAAAGGATAACCAGAAAAGCAAAAATCCAAAAAATCACCTTTAATAAAAAAATCCAAAAATCTGATTCTAAAACGAAAATAAAAGCTAAAAGTACACAAATTGATACAGAGATCGAAAACACCCAATTCCAAAACCCTAAAACTGGAAAAAGTAAGTACACTCGAAAAAACTCATAATCGATGTAGATTGAAAAAATACCTGATATTCAACCCATTAAAAAGCTTTCCTGAAATGAAATGAAAGTTAGATTAGAGAATACTTAATTTTTTATAGCAAACACAAGAAGAAAAAAAAGCCATTGAAGAATAAGAATGCCTGAGATATAGGGATGGTCATGGGGCGGGTCTGGAGCAAGTCCAACAAGATCTGGACCCGGACCCTTTTAAGTTTTTGAGATCCAGACCCGAATCCGGACCCCAAGGGTCTAAAATTGTCAGACCCGGACCCAGACCTTCCGAATCTGATGGGTCTAGGGTCCTTAATGGGTCCTTAGTGGTCTAAAAAAGTCTCTTTGATTTGTCAAATTTGAATCATTTGTAAGTCATTATATTTCTCGTATAATTGTAAGAGAGTTATTATCGTATTTTACATATATTTAATACTAATTTAATATCTAAGCTCGCATTGCGTCACCCATATACGCAAATATTCTATTATATTATTTATATATTATTTATATATATTATTTATATTTATTATGATTATATATTCTATTACCCATATACGCAAATGCTGTCGATAACGATAACATTAAGGGTAATTGAGTTAACAGTTAGCAAGTAGCATATATATTATTTATATATATTAAGATTATATGAAAAGAAAATTAGTGTTGGGGGCAGAATTCATGAATCAATTTAGGGTTAAACCTGATCCGACCCGGACTTGGGTCCAAGGGGCTGGTTCAGGGTCTAAATATTGGACCCGGACCCGGACCCGCCAATTATTATTTAGATCCAGATCCAACCCGGATCCAATGAGTCTCAAAAAATAAGACCCAGACCCTTAAAAAAGGGACGGGTCTGGGGCGGGTCCAACAGGGTCTTGGACCCGTGACCATCCCCCTACCTGAGAATGAGAAAAGTTGGGAAAGAAAGCCAGGTAAAAGAAGAAGAGTGTGAGGAGGCTTGAAATCAACGGCCAGCAGTAATTTTTAGCTACACGTGGCATAACCACATTAAAAGAAAAAAATACTGTTTCTTAGATCAAAAATGAATATAGTAACTTTTTTTGCTTGTCTTTTTTATGAACCTTTTCCCTAAATATTACCCTAGCAAAAAATATTTCCCACTTTAAGTAATTCAGAAAAGTATTTCCATAAATACTGTTCACGTAGGACAAAACTCTAAATCATTTTTTTTCCTTTTTTATTAAAAAACCGCCATTTAACATAGCGATTTTATATGAAAATAAATTAAAACCGTCGATTGGAATAGCGATTTGCATAAATGAGATTTAAAATTTTTTTTAAAAAAAGGAAAAACCGCCATTTCAAATGGCGGTTTTGATTGAGTCCTTAAATCAGCCATTCATTCACGTCTCTCAATTGCCTCTCCTTCTTTGAGTGCTCATGGCTGCTGCTCAATGGAGTAGAATGACCATCAGTTGAAAACACTCAAGCAACAGATTTTTCACACAGACAGAACCGCCATGTGAAGTGGCGGTTTGTCCTTTTATAGAAAAAAATTATTTTCATAAACCGCTATTTAATGTAACGAATTAGACTTTGAAAAAAACCGCTACTTCACGTAACGGTTTTATGCTGCAGATTTTAAAAATAAAAAACAATGCCACATGGACAATATAATGAGAAGTAAAAATTATTTTGTAAATGAACTATATCTAGGGAAAAGATTTTTTTTTATAGGTAATGGATAGAAGATAGATACTCAGGTTCAATTCCTCATAACAACAAATTTTAGGAATTTTTTTTTTCTGAAACCCATTCCCCATTTCAAACTCCATTCCTGCTTCCCCATTTCGAAAACCCACGACCTTTCCCACTTCCCAGATCTGAGACGCACGACGTCCTCAGCTCCTCTCCTCCTTCACTCCGGCAAGGCGCCACCGGAAGGTCCGGAACCTTCTTCACTGTGCAGGTCGCAGGCGTGGACGCGTCACGCGTGGTGTTGCAGGTCTTCACTCACTCATGACTCTCCAATTATTTTTCTGATTTTCTCATTGAGTATTTGAGTTAATTACTTAATTTGATCTTTTATTTTTGGTTTGTGTTGATTGTTAATTTGTTAAACATTGTTTTCTGACATTCTTTGTTCATTCATGAATCAATTTAGCGTTAATCAATTTAGGGTTAATCAATTTAGGGTTAAACATGATTTCTTGACATTCTTTGTAGTTTGTTCATTCATGATTTTTTATTTTTGGTTTGTATTAATTTGTTATTTTGTTAGAAATGGATAGGTATTTCAAATGATTGTGTTTTTGGTTTATTTTTGGTTTGTGTTTATTTGTTAATTTGTTCATTCAAAGATAATGCTTGTTTTTGTTGGTGTTGTTACTTGTTTGCAACTGATAATGAAACTTCAAGTCATTATAGGGCAGATTATGTGTCGTTTTTAGAATATGAAAACTCGACAGAGTCGATTACCGTAATTAAAACGTTGATGTATTTTTTTTAATGTTATCGTTATCGACAACATTTGATTTATTTCTAGATCCGCCCCTGCTTGTATCTTGCACTATATATATGTGCAATGTACTGCATTACTCGATGCAGAATAAGAAACAGATACAAGTTTATCAATCCTTTATACTACTTTTCTCCTTATATTCTCCCGACCTTTTAACACTTATTTATTTCTAATTTTCTAACTCGATGCACTATAGGTACGAACTTATGCTTTGTTTTTGATCAGATTGTTATGTGATTACAATAAAAACCAACTTTTTAAGAAAGCTTGATTATGTAAAAACCAACTTTAATTTCTTTGTTGATTTATGATTATTGATTATGTAATACCCGATGTCATTCTATTTTATATCTAAATTCTCATTCAAAATTGTCTAATTTGTAATTTTGTTCATTGATCAGAGAGAGAAATGCAGTTTTTTGGAACAACAGAGATAAATCCATCACCACCAGCTATAACAGCTGCAGGAAATAATGCACACATGATGTACATTTTCAATAGAAATGGGGTTTGTTTGCTTTACAGAGAATGGAATCGTTCACTTCGTACTTTAGATGCTCAGCAAGACCAGAAACTCATGTTTGGTTTGCTCTTTTCCCTCAAATCTCTCACCGCTAAGATGGATCCCACTAGGTAAGCTATTAATTTCATTTATGGGATTCTACGAAGTTTTGTCGATCTTTACCTGAGTATTTTTTATTCATTTGATTGATTGATTACACAATATTCAGATGCTTAATTTTGGTTTTCATAAACATGATTTTTTTTGATATGACAATGTGGTTTAAGATAGCATTTAATTGCCAAAATTTTGTTATGGTGCGCAGTGAATTACCTAGAAGCTGAACTATAGGTTTTGTTATAGAAAGGGTAGTTCTTGAAAGTCAATTTGGTCAAAGATTAATCTGTTTTGTCCAAATTTCATTCGATTTGGTTAATTGCTTAATTTCAATTTAGATGTAGTTTTTAAAGGAAAAATCTATGCAATTGAGCAAATCATAGCAAGATACAAAAACAATGTAGTTGTAAATCAGTTGAGCGTTTAATTTTGATATAGCTATTCATCTGCAAATCCATAGGTTTATAAGCCTTCCTCAGTTTTTTTTCCGCAATGTGGTTGAAGATAAAGATTCTTTTTTTGTCAAAATTTTGTTTTGGTGGATCAATTGCTAACCTTAGATAGCAAATAGGAAAATAGTGTAAACATTTTAGACTTATGGCTGAAAATCGTGCCATAACCATCTATATTGATTGCGAAGTTGTTCCGTGATGCTTACTGTGACTATGACTAAAACCGTATTTTTGCATCATAATAAACCCTTTTGTATTTGTGATAACCAATTTGTTTGCTTGTCTAAATACTTCATATTTGAAATAATTTTCACATGTTGGTTGATGAGAATGTTGATGGATTTTGTGAGCTTTCAACAGTGTGGATAAGGTTAATCTTGGAGTACCTCAATTGCCTGGCCAAGGGTGTTCTTTTCATAGCTTTCGCACCAATACATATAAGCTTAGCTTCATGGAAACTCCATCAGGAATTAAGGTACATTAGCATGTTGTTGTCTCATTTGACGTATTCATATTGTTGTACATCATTCATTGTATTTTTATGAAAGCTTATATTTGTAGCTACTTCTACCGAGATCATTATTACACCTATCAAATTGTTGGGTTAGAGGAGTTTTGGGTCGACTCATTTTTTGGTACGACTCAAGTTTAGACTGACCCAAAAGGTATAGGTGCTTTTTTGTAAAAGTATTCTTCTCACTAAAAATTTTCAAAAGGAAGTACAACAAAATATTCTCCTTTGTCTTTATAATTTTCTAGTAAAAAAATCAATATACTACCTTCGAGGATTCAACAAAGAAGTATTGACTAGTCTCGATCAAAAAATGATGATTGGAATTGACAAATTGACAAATTTGAGAAAATATGTCAAAATAGTTTGGTTTGAGTTATGGTCAACTCCATTTCTCTGGTCTTTGGATTTAGGTCATTTTTGGATTACAACTTATGACCCGCTAATTTTCTGTCTTTCTGTTGTGGTCTATTATTGTTTAGGGATCTGATAAGTTGTCCCATATTTAGTGGCTTTTACTTCCGCTTGCATGAGATTTTTTGGCTATTTAACAGATTGTAGAATCCACACATCATATTGTGAACATATTAGTTTCCCAACCGTAGATCCCTTTACATACACCTTCATTATCGCAGCTGCATCATATCATTCTCATTGTCAAGGTGTTCATGAACATATGTTATGTTAATTTGAACTTGCGTTTTTGTGGTTACCTTTATTGAGAACAGGAGGTTGTGAATTTATGGTTCTTTAATCTTATCAAAATATTGTATAATGTAAATTTGAAATGTGAAGGAAAAACCAGAAATTGAAATCATAAAATTTGTTGAATGTACAAGTAATGTTTCGAGACAGGTCATGAGAGATCCATCTATGCAATTGTTTTTGTTGTTTTTTTTGTGATAATAATGAAACATTTGTAGCCGGAATACATTTTTGAAGCGCTGTTATTTATCTCACAATTTTATATGCTAATAAAGAATTAAAAAAATCAAACTGAATGTACTGGTTCATGTCGTCAACACCAATCTTTTGCACTATGTTAATATAACAATTTTGAAGAGAAAGGAAAGGAAAGGAAGGGGACAGGAGGGAAGGGAAAGGAAGGGAAGAGGAATAGAAGGGAAGTACCTCTTGTTTGTTTAGAAGGGAAGGGAAGGAAAATGAAGGGAGATGTGAGTTTTTCCTTCAAATCTTTCCAACTTTAGAAAGATTGATACCTTAACAAAAATCATTTATCATTCCCCTTCAAATCCATCCCCTCCAAATCTCTTCTATCCCATTTTGTTAGGCAAACAAGGGAGATTTTTCATCCCTCCAAATCCCTCCCTTTTCTTTCCCCCCATTTCCTTCCATCCAAATACACCCTTGGGGAGTAAGTTTTTGGCATTGTTGAAACTGAACGTAACCAGCGCTAATGTCTAAACTCCTTTTACCTACCATTATTTCTCTAACCAATTAGTGTTGATTCTGAGGCTGCTGCCTATAGGGGCATGGAGAGGTTGGGGCTAAATATTTAGAATGTTTCCCATGCATTTTGGAGACATAATTTTGATTTCATAATATTGTTAAAGTCAGTTTAGTTTAAATCAGAATTTTGAGTTCATAATAAGAACCTATTGTAATATATTAAAGTGCTAGCTGTGCAAATGCAAAATGTAAAGAAAGAATAGGAAAGGGAAAGAAGGGAAGAATGTTAAGAAAGATAGTAGCACATTTCGAGCAACTGCAAGTCTTCCAAAGTTAGTCTCTAATTTATTTCATTTCATTACCTCCTATACATTATTACAACATAGGTATTCATAGCCACAATGGCATAACTACCTGATATTAGATTTCCTTCTAAAAAGACCCACTTTAACAAATTTGCTAAGTGCTAACAATCCATTCCCATATAAGCTATAACAAAATTGTTAACAAACTATCTCTCCTGCTGAGCTCATTAATATTCCCCTTGGTTATACTTATAACTTATTACATCATTTTCCATTAATCACATCTACCTTCACCTTACTTTATTGTTGTATAACTACATCATACATCGTTTTTAATGTGGTATATTTGTTCTGTTGGAAGTGTTATTAATCTTATATTAATAGTTTGTTTTCCTCGCAGCTTATCTTGGTCACTCATCCTAGAACGGGTGATCTACGAGAATCCCTCAAGTACATTTACAACTTATATGTTGAGTATGTTGTCAAGAATCCACTTTATACGCCTGGAACTCCAATTAAGTAAGTTTTTTTCATTGTTGATCGAGTTCTTATATCTCTGACTTTCCCCTGAATAATACAATCTGCTTTCGACAACATTAGTCAAATTCTATAGTCTACAATATAGTAATATATACTGCTACTTCGAAGTTATCCCTAGTTAATCTGCCTTGTGATCACATTTTGAAATGGTCTTTTATGTGCTCTCTTATTTTTGATGCTATATGCTATCCTTCCCATCTAACAAGACTCTTTTTGTGTATTACAATTTAGTTTCTACTTCAAAATGATCTAATTTAGATCTTGTTCCACCTCTAAATTCTTTTATAAGCTCTAGTAAAGGTCGTTTAGACTTCTATCATCGTTTGTGTTGGTTTTAGTAGAAGGCATAAAACCAAAGTTTAGTTGGTGTGAGAAATTGCATGTTTGATGTGCTCAAAGAGAGAGTTGTTTTGAAGGTCAATTTGGGAATTGGGATTTTTTCATTCAAATACTCCACTGTCTCCACATCTTTGGTAAAATTTTAATAATTGAAATCTTAGATACTTTGGATCAATATGCATACATTTCAATATTAGTTGATAACTTTTGGTAGGTTTTTTTTTTTTTTTTTTTTTTTTTTTTTTTTTTTTTTCTTTTTTTTCTTTTGGTAGTTTTTAATAATGTTTTAATGGGCTTTTGAGATACAAATGTGTATTATGGTTCCTAACAACATTCCAGAATTTTTCTTTGTTTAAGAAAAAAATTATTTGTCAATTAAGAACAACATTCAAGGTTAGGGATAAGTAATCCCTAAAAAGAACATGTAAATTACATGAAGATTCTCCATTCATCCCTATAATGATCATCTCTGAAACAAGACATTTGACTTGGCCCAATACATGGCTAGGAACTTGGCTCTCTACCAAACATCATTCAACAAAAGAGTTTTATCCTTATGTACCCCTCCCAATAAAGAATTAAATTTGGATTTGAAGAAAAAAACAACTTTGTTTTCATTTCTTACATATGATAATTGATAGTTCATAGTTGATACTATATACTTATATTGTTTTTTGTTTGGGTCAGATGAGTCCTCCAAATATTCTTGTCTTCATTATTGATTCATTTCCATTTTTGTCAAACGTGATAAGAAAAGGGATGGGTTCATTACATTCATACATTTTATGAAAAATTTATTAGAACTAATTGAAGTAATTTGGCATGGGGGCCAAGCAAATGACTTAACATAGCATGAATCAACTATATTTTTAAAAAAACTTAAACTATCTCCAAATATTCACAAAAGATCTTATTAGGTATTCCTTAACTTTTTCTTATGTCTAAATATTGAGCTATGTGTCCACACTCCAAGGCATTTCATAACATTTATATAATCCAGTTTAGTAAACCAAGCACCCTTTCCTTGAGCAATTATTGTTACACATTTTTTTGGTTTGTAATTTACAATGGAAGACTTACTTGCTCATTATTGGATTAGTAGTTAGTGCTCTATAATGGGAAGCAAATATGTTAGTTTTAATTTAAAAACATGTGATAAGCATTTTTAGAGGGAAGTTTTCCACTGCAAACAACAAATTGGACACGAGATAAACTCAGCCTTTTCTCACAAATTTTTTCATGAAAATGTTAAGGAATCTGTTTTATTCTTTTGGTCTTTTAAAAGACCAGTGACCACGAACATTTTGTACCGTATGAGAAACTCTCAAAACTTTAATTCATTATACTCCACCAAAAGCTATTAACCCTCATGGTCACTACTGGTAAAACCCCAGGAACACCTAACGACCCACTTGGTTGTTGGTACAAAATGCTAGTAATGAGAATTATTTGTAGTGTTAATTTTAATTGTAATAAACTATGGCATTCCCATGATGATAAAACATTGATTATAAATAAGTTTTTATTATTTCATAATTTTCCATTACCAACTTATATCTCCTGTGCAAATAGCAATGCATTGGAATGAGTTTTGTGAAGAAAGATATGATGATTGAAGTAGATCAAGAATAACTATTAAACTTGTTAAGAGACTTTCCAACAAAATTACATTAACTTTCCTTTACCCTTCCACCATTTGATATTTACAATTAAACACGTCATGAAAGTTATAAATTACATAAGATAAAATTAATCTTGTGTATGTTAGCTTCCTTAACAACTATCCTACTAAATTATGCCGAAACTGTTCATATTAAGCTTGAACAGTATGCCTCTTCAACTGTTGAGTCTTTGCTAAGAAATACTACTCATTGTCAGTTATACTATGTTGAAGTTGCTTTATTTGCATAAATTGTCCATCTAAGATAAACATTTGGACATTCCTTTGCCATGAATGTGTAAAATTTGAAACTTTAAAATGAGTGCATTTTTATGCAAACCTGGTTTCCCAACCCCCATAGATCTCTTTCTTTTCCTTTAGCTAAACAAATACGTAAAGCTTTAGTGTGGCAAGTGGCCAAGAAGTTAAACAGGATGGAGAAGATAATGTAATTCATTCTTTTTTGCACGATGGCGAAAGAACTATGGCAAAGGTTGTTTAAGATCAGGGGTGAAGAATGGTTTGCTACTAAAAGGATTAGAGATTTTCTTTTGACTCAAAATTGTAGAATGGGACAGGAAAATGATTTTTAAAAGATATGTGTGAAAATGATTTTTAAAAGATATGTTTGATTTGGTTTTTTTACGATTTTAGGGTCTATATGGTTTGAAAGGAATAAGAGAACTTTCAAGAATCAATTTCGACAAGTAGAGGTGCTATGGGAGAAGGTGTTCTTTTTTTTTTTTTTTGCGTCAATTTGGGCCAAGGCATATGGATTATTCAACCATTGCTCTCTTAATGATTTATACATAAGTAATTGGAACGTGATATTATAGATTTATATCTATCTTTATTTGCTTTTTGAGATTCCTCATCCCATGGATGTATGATGTTTTTATCATCATAAAAATTTTTCTACCATAAGAAAAAGAAAAATATTTTACTTTCTCAGGATTCTTCAAGGTCTTTCAATGGAGGTCTTTACTGTTACAGCTTTATCTATGTATGCATAAATTATATGCTGTATCTCCTTTTATTGTGCATCCACTGTTAGAAGCTATACTCATCTTGAGGGAAGTCTTAAAGCTTTGGTGAATGGATTCAGATACTATTGTTGTACTAGTGGATGATGCTTGGATAAAGGGTAATCACTAATGTATTAGGATAAGTCATACTAACTGAAATCAAGAAAAGTGGAAGTGTGATTGCAAATTAATCTATGGTTAAAGAGGGTAGAGATGCTGTAAATGAAGGGAAAGGGGATTAATCATTCCTCTTAATTGAGTAGGTTATGATTCCCTCCTCTTTTACTTTTGTTCATGTTATTACAACCTATCTTCTCTTTAAATTTATCTCACCTCCTTATCAGCTCAACTCACACTTACCTTACCTTCTTAATATATTCCTTCCAATCCAAGCATGGGTTATATAATCCATTATAACGAGTAAAAAATTGGCCAAAGTTGAAGTGTCCATACCAAGTTGGACGGTCATATTTTAGCATGTATATTTGGGCTGAAATGAAGCTAGAGCATTAAATTGGTTAATTGCCTATTTAGATAAAACCATACAATTATTGTTATGTACCTCTTTGTTTTGGAAATGAATATACCTCTTCATTGGATGTGATACAGAAATGAATAAATCCTCGGATTTTCATTTGCTTTGATTGTAAGAGATTCAAGATACTAGCTGTTGGAAAGTATTTACAAATCTTTAATATCTCAATTTTGTAACAGAAACATGCCGCTATAGACTGTGGTTTATTGATATGAAGCAAACTTGAATGGGTATCACTGCCTGCATTTTATTCTTTGATGCTCAACAATGTAACGAATTTGCAACTTCTGGTATTTGTTTATATTTTTTGTGAACCATCGACTAGTCTTGATTGTCTTGTGATACATCCTCACATCTTTAACTGTGAGTCTGTGCAAGGCTAATATTGCTAGTTATGACCCCAAATAACCCCAACTTACTCATCATAAACATCCCAATGATATCTGTATATTGTTGATACTTGAGTTACTTATCGTAACTGAGTCTGATCAAAATACTGGATTATGTTTTAATGCATTGTTTATCCTCTAGTATCTGTTGATTTCATGTGGTAATTTCATGATTTCTGCCACTGACTGTGAAATCATGCCACCCTTTCTTAGGTACGAACTCTTTAACACTACGCTAGATCAATACGTTCGAGGCCTGGGTTAACGTCAAGAGACGGTGAATGCATTGTTTATCCTGAACCTGCTTCATTTAATGACATGAAGTCTATTAGCAGCATCTTGCAGTGAATCCATCACCTTGATCTTCTGCAAAAAACGACTTTACATTAAAGCAAGTGGGATAGGTTTGACTTCTTGGTGGAGTCACCGATCTCTAGTCTTCTATTTTCAACAATGAATTATAGTAAAATGACTCAATAAATCGTGTGCTCTATTTTTATATAAAGTTGATGTTTGTATAATTGACCCGCCCGAATTACATTTAGACGAATGATATCAATGAAGTTCTTTTATTTATTTATTTATTTAGTGTCGATAATGATAATAGTAATAGTAGTACATAACCCGGGATAAATCACATCATTTTACTACACAATAGAGTTGTGATGTAGTTGGAAGCCCATTTTATTTATGTAGTGGCTAATGGCTAATGGCTATAGTAGTAGTAGTATCATATGTGTATGTGGTTGATGATTTAGTTGGGTATCAGGATACTGGCATTGGCATTGTCTTGCAACATAGGCTTGAACTCCTCCAGTTTGATGATGTTGTTCCATTCCTCAACCAATACTTTTGCTTCATACTTGCCAACAAACGGAATTGGTCCACCATCAGAGGCCTCAATATCTATGTAATATAACATACCCGCTACCATTTCTTGTTCTGCTTTCAAAGCATTTTCGAATTTCAGGCATGCTTTCTGCAAATAACTAACACATATAACCCATTAGCCATCCACCTTTGACAATTTCACAAATTATTATTATATGGTACAATCTCATCGACAAATACTCTTTATATTTGGATTACATTGCTCTTGTTATATTTGGGTTAAATTGCTCTTTTTATATATATTATGAGAATATGAGCTTGTTGTTTGAGGTTGTCTCACCAAGTGATGATTTCTCATTCATAAGAGTAGCTCATACAATTTTATTTCATTAACAATGATGACCTCTTATGGAGATGACTCTCTAGCACAACCCACTAACATTTTATAATAACAAAAAAACTTTAAAAAACACGCATTTACTTATTTTAACTTATTAAAGTTGGTGTTTTAATCTATTAAAATTGGTATTTTTAACCTATTTGAGTCGGTATTTTAACCTATTTAAGATTGGTATTTTTTTTTTTTTTTTTGGAAATAAGATTGGTATTTTGAGTTGGTGTTTCGGATAAGGAAGAAAATTATCAAGAAGAAGTTAGAGCTTAAGGGAAAATATGTGGGGGAGACGTAAAGGGGATGTGGTCACAACCCTATCAAGCAAGATACATTCATTAGCTACCCAAGCTAGTCTCATGATTCAAATCAAAAGTGGGTGACCATGGCAAAAACCATTCGAAAAAAGGTAAAAGAGACCGTGGGGGTGTCATCGAAGAAACCAAAATATGTACAAAGATTTGTGGTGGTCGAATGATGAGGTACATAAAAAGATAAAGGACAAAAACAAGAGATTTAAGGAATTTATGTCTTGCACGGAGGAGGAGGTTACGATACAAAAGAGAGAGAGAGTTACTAAAAAGCAAAACGACGGCAAAGAAAGTGGTAGCAAAGGTATAAAGTCGTGCCAATAAGGACTTTTTTCAGAAGGTTGATACCAAAGTAAGGGAGAAACATATTTTTAAGTTTACGAAAACAAGGTCCAGGCAATAGCAAAACTTAGAGACCGAGAAATACATCGTAGATGAGGGAGGGTGACTTCTCCTGAGACAAGAGAACATCAAAATAAAAATGCTGGTAATAACTGCTCAATGAGACTAGGGGCCAATGAAGGAGGATACACAAACTAGTAAACTACCAACGTCAAAAGACCACATGACTATGGTCAACGAGTGACATTACCACAAAGGAAGTAGAAGAAACTCTAAAAAAGATGCGGAGAATAAAGGCAGTTGAATCAGATGCTTGAAGAATGGAGGAATACACCAATACCATTGTATAATAACAAAGGTGATGCACATGAACTTGTGGGAAAGAGTGATAGAGAGGAGAGTCAGAAAAGAGACGATGATCAAAGAGAACCAATTCGGTTTCATGCCATAAAGGTCAACTATTGAGGCTATTCATGTTTTAAAGAGATTGAAGGAAAAATATAAGGAGCGGAAGAAGGATTTACATATAGTGTTCATCGACTTGGAGAAAGCGTATGATAGCATTCCACAACGCATCATCTACGATAGTCTCAAGGCTAGAGGTATATCATTAAGGTACATTGAGGCTGTACAAGAAATCTATGATATAGTTTTGATAAGAATACAGACAAAGGTAGGGATAATAGAGCTTTTTCCAGTTAAAGTAAGACTACATCAGGGATTTGACCTTAGTACTTTCATTTTTACGGTCATTATGGAGGAGATTTCTAAATGTATCTAGGATACGGCATCATAATGTATGTTAATCACTAATGATTGTGTTGGTAGAAGAAACTAAATAGGAAGTTAAAATAAATTTGAAAAGTGAAGGGATGTTTTAGAAACTTGCGCATAAGCCGTATGAAGACGGAATATTTGTGATGTGACTTAAGTGGGACATCGCAGAATAGGGAGCCAGAGGTCTCCATTGGTGAAGAAATTGTTACAAGTACAGCCAAGTACTAATATTTGGGATCAATTATTTAGAGTAATGGAGATTGGAGATTGACGAAGATGCTACTCATCAAATACAAGCGGGTTAGCTCAAGTGGCAAGCAACCACCAAGGTGCTATTTGATAGGAAATTTTCAATTAGGTTTAAAGGTAAATTTTACTAAGTGGCAATCAAGCCTCGTTTGTTGTATAGGAGAAAATGTTGGCCTGTAAAGAAGACTTTTGAACATAAGATGAAAGTACAAAAATGCGTATGCTGAGGTGGATTGCAGTCACAAATTGATAGATCGAATTAGGAACCAAGATTTTAGAGAGAAAATAGTGGTTCCCCCTATTTCTGCAAGGATGCACAAAAATAGATTGAGATTGTTTGGACTTGTGCAAGGAAAGACCTTTGACGCCCCAATGAGGAGGATAAAAAGCATCATAGTAGAGGATAAGACAAGTCGAGGAAGACCTTGGAGAACTTAGGAGAAACAAATAAAAGTTGACTTGCATGAGTTACAACTCTCTTAGAACTTGACCAGGGATAAGGGTAGTTGGAGGTGCCTTATTCGTGTTTTAGATCACTGATTCCCTTTTGCTTACCTAGCTTTAACTCATTTGTTTTATTATTATTTTTTATTTTATGTATAAGAGTCACGCTTTTGTGATAAGATGCAGGCTTGCGACGTTAGTTTAAGCTTCACTTAGTTTTATTCGTTGCAGGAACTTCCCTTGAGGGACTCTTTGGCCGCGCTCTCCTTTATGGGTATGAGTTACCACATTCCTTCCCTCCCCAAACCCTACCCATAGTTTTTCTATGGGTGGGATATAATGGGTATGCTACTGCTGCTGATGATGAAGTTGTTTACATATTAAAGTTGGTATTTTAACCTATTGAAGTTGGTGTTTTAATCTGTTGTAGTTAAATAAAACAACTATTCTAACTTGAACAGGTTAACATATGAATTTTAACAAGATAAAACACCAACTTTAATAGGTTAAAACACCAACTTCAATAGGTTAAAATACCAACTTAAACAAGCCAAAATAACAACTTGAGCAAAATAAAACACCAACGTAAACAAGTTAAATTATCAACTTTAATAGGTTAAAATACTAACTTCAATATGTTAAAACATTTCAGGTTAAAACACCACTCCAAAAAAGTTGAAATACCAACTTTAAAATATCAATTTGAACAAGTTAAAATACAGACTCTAATATGTTAGAGGGAAATTGTACGTGGTAACCCTGAGGTTTTGAGTTTTCGATGTGGTAACCATAACTTTTAAAAAATCCACGCGGTAACCCTAAGGTTTACCAAATTGTTCCACCGTGACCTTTTTGCACATACAACCGTTAGCAAACGTCAATTTTGAAGCTTTAAGACTGTTGTATGCCTATTTATGCGACTCATCATTTCAATGGCCACCAGTTTCAACCTTTTCCCCTATAACATAAACCCTAACTCTACCATCTTTCATCCATGTCATATTTTCCCCCTAAATCCAAACATGGTTGAGTTAGGGTTTTGGGGAAAAAGGTTGAGACTGATGGTATCTGAAATGATGTGTCGCATAAATAGGCATACATCAACCTTAAAGATTTGAAATTAACGCTTGCTTAGGTTTTATGTGCAAAAAGATAAATCTCAGGGTTACTGCGTGGATTTTTTAAAAGTTTTGGTTACCATGTGAAAAACCTAAAACCTCAAGGTTACCACGCGAAATTTCCCTATGTTAAAACACCAACATACTTAATATATTAACAATTTAAAAGATTAAAACACTAACACCAAAAAAATTAACATACCAATTTTATTAGGTTAAAACACCAACTCAAATAGATTAAAATACCAACTTTAATTTGTTCAACACCAACTCCAAATATGTTAACACATGTAATGAAACGCATGTTTGTTAATTTTTTTAATGATATATTGGGCAAGTTCAGATGGACGCATCTCTCAAAGAAACCGTCTCTCACAATAATTTGTCTATTAAGTTTGAGTCCGAGTCGAGTTATTATCGACAACATTGCTTCTATGCACTTCTATGGTTTTGTTAAAATTTGTGAGTTAACAAACTTAATTGATACTCCATTTTTGTAAGAAAGTTGGTTTAGTGTTTTTCCTAAGTTTATCATGCTAACTTTTAGAAACTATACTGGATGGGGGAACATTAAATAGTGGTTTCATCAAGTGGACTATTACTTATTATTAGTTTTAAATTATTCATTAAATTTTATATTAAATCAAAGTTTAATTTATTTATTCATTTATCTGAGGGAATAATATGTTGTTTCTGAAGAAATACTACACGTTGCCCGACAAACTCTCTGCATATCACCTCCTAAGTGCTTTTAAAGAATAAGGCATTGAACTCGTTCACTCCCGGAGCTTTGTTACCCTCCATCTCAAATAGGATAGCCTTAATTTCACCATCAAAAATATCACGGGTGAGCATCATGAGGTCACAAGCTTGAGCTTGGGCGGCAACCCTCATCTCGATTCCATTGATCATAGAAGTGCTACTAGAGGCAGTCCCTTGAAGGGATTTATTAAAACTTTGGACTTCATCATGAATATCTGAGGTTTTGGTAATGACCTTCCCATAGGTGTTCTAAAGCACATAAATTTTCCTCTCTTCGATGGCGGCATTGAAGAACTTGGAACTCTCATACACATGCTTTAACCCATCTAATACGGGCTTTCTGGTGAAGGTAAGACTTCTCAATATATCTCCAATGGCGAAGCTTACCCAAGATATCTTCTCATGTCTATAAAGGTTCGCCTGAAGGTGATCTGCAACCAAGGCGGTTTGAGAGTCACTAAGATCTTTCTCAAGGGTTCTAATCCTATTTGTAATGCGGGAGAGCTCAACTTTGTGAAGATTTTTGAGCTGCATCTTAACCCTTTTAAGTTTAGCCCAAACTTGTTCCATTTGCGTGCCAATAGACGGGGTGCTCAAGCCTCTTGAACAATCTTTACAAAGTTCTCCGCCGGGATACTAGGGAAAGAATTCATCCACTCCAAGCTACCAATAGCATGGTTTATTTTGGAACAAATGTGGAAGTTACTCTCATCCTTATTTGTCTAGAGAACTCATTGCCCTATTCCTTAAGATGAGCGAAAGAGGTAAGCACGAAAATTTTTTTTAAAAAAAATTGGGAAAACACTAAAACAGGCTCCTATATATGGTTAGTTATCTAGGTGAACCGGATAATATAGTGCATCATTATATGCAACGGTATTCTCAAAGAACTGCAACATATAATGCCTTTTATGCTTTGGTTTGTTTCAAATCAAATCAACAAATAAACTAATTTGCTGCTACTACAAGTGCTTATGCCCTAAAACAGCAACATATAAGAACAAAAATCCGCAGCACATGACTTTTTTCCAATAGTGTTAGGCAACTAAGTAATTAGTTTAAGAAAGTAGGTGATCTTTTTTCGTGGTACGAAAACCTCCTTAAGTGGCATATATTATCAAATTTTCAAGTATTTTTGGGCATGCAAAAGTCGTACGTAATTTGTAGCTAGCAATCTGCTAAATTGGGTTTTATCATAATTTATATCAGATGCACATTTTAGCAATTCTAGAGAAACATTTGCATCAATTCATTTTCTCATCCTTTATTTGTCATTATTATTTAAACTATCATAACCCATCACATGGTAAACATTACGCATCACTAATTTAATTTAAATTATCAAACAATCCGGGGCATCCTTTAGCAGGATTATATTTCTTATTTAAAATTTTTAAAGTAAAGATTCATCAGCTTGCCAATTCTATTATCCAATATTATTAAATACCACACTCAAATCACATACTCAGGATTATATAATTAATTATTTATTTTACTACTATACGCTAGAATTACTTTAGTTTGGAGGTTCAACTTTTAACAATCGAATTTAGATAAGATTATATAAATTATCTCAATATATTTTTGCAATATATAATTCATGTGCCTTATATTTCCTAATTATAAATAAACACTCTTAATGTTAAAACAAAATATGTTAAAAAGGTTTGATGCTATTTATTTCTACCCTAAATTATTGAAGATTACTACCTTAAGTCCTTAACCAAATAGATTTCTACAAAAGAACATATTATTTTTTTTTCAAAGTTAATTCCATTTTCTTAATTAGTAGAAATATTACTTAAGCTTGCTCTTATATACTCCAAATTGATTTGTTAGAACAAATATTATCAATAATTTAAATAGATGTTTTACGTACTATTTCCAAAAAAGGTAAAAATTAATGGTTGGGTATATCGAGTTACCTTTCTTTATTGTACTGATTAACAGCCCAAACACCAAGCTCTTGTATCTTTGCACTTTTTGATCAATTGGTACAACGACTTCCCGACTTATTTTCTGAGAAAAACAACTCATTTTTGTATCTAAAATC
>JAAKBH010001225.1:0-35623 GCA_019776075.1 Amaranthus palmeri
TTGGGTTACTACCATATCCTCCCAAGAACCTCAACCTTTTCCCCTTGAAAATTCAAAGGGAAATCCTACCCTGCCATCGGAAGTGAAGTTTGGTAGTCCAATTCACCCCAAGACCAGTCTGAGGCCTTTCTTGGTTTGGTTAGTTCTATTGTGCATTCCATATTGTTTGTGAGATAACCATCATCCTCATCCATAATTGGCTCAATTGGTATCAGAGCGTAAGTGACGAGAAGGACAAGAAAACACAAAAGAACACCACAAGTTCGAAGATATTGAAGAACACAAATTCTAACAGAAGCTGGCAGATTTTGGTGGTCTAAAACCTTATTGTTTTGGAGAACGTTTTGGTTGAAGTTTTGAAACTGTTTTTACAGTATATTTCTCTTTGAGTTGTGGAACGTTTGGGTTGAAATTATGGGAAATCGTTAGTAATGAAGGAGATATGCCTTTTTTCTTGACAGCCTGCCCAAAAAACACCCAAATCTTGGCAACCTTGGTTAAGTTTTCTTCAAAAACCTATCAAGATTCTTATATCTTTCTCTCATCTATCACCAAATTATAAATACCTATCCTATATTTTTGAAACCATATCATTTGTGCACTTTTTTCATACGTTTTATTGGTTTCTTTAATGACCCATTACATGCTTGTTTTGCAAAGTACAGGAGAATATCATTTTTATTTGTCTTCTGTATTCCCTTTGTTTCTCCCTCGTTTTTGAGTCTTTTCCATTGTTTCTTTTTTTCACATTGGTTCTTTTTGAGTCTAGTTTTTGGTGGGTCTTGTGGTATAGTCATTGCATTTGAGGGAAAAAAGATGCGCAAGTGTTTTTGACCAAAGGTCACTGAAACAGTTCAGACTGCAAGTGTGTAGTAAATTTTGATTTGTGATTAAACCACACAATATTTTGAGTGTTTTCACTTGGAGATATTTGTATACATCTTGGAGTTCATTGTCACCAAATTTCATCAATAATCGAGGTTGTTTTGATGGGTTTATAGTGACAAACATTTGGTACAACATTCTGAAATTTTGCTGTATGAATCTGTTTTTGTGGTTGTGTGCACAAAATTTTCCAAAAAACTTCGTGTCTTTTTCTTTTGTCTTTTCACTCTTATCCTTACTCTCATACTTATTTTTGAGGGACTTTTGAGTCTTAGCACATGGACTCATTAAATGTAAACATGAGAAAACAAGAACAATTGGGTGACATGAATCATCAAATGCATAAATTGAATCTTGACTCATTGATTGTTGAGGAGGCAAGACTTGAGGGGTTGAAGATGGTTTGTGTACAACAAAGGGATTGGATACGATTCAAATCTTATGATGAGCAATTAGTGAGGGTTTGGAGTCAAAGGAGAAATTTGAAACTATTTCTTCAACAAGAAAAGCAAAACTTTCAGCAAAAGTTACAAGAGCAACATGGGGATTGTAAATTGGTAATTGTTCATGAGTATAACCCTTGGGTTGATCTGGTTGGGATTAGGTTTGAGATCATTTCAAAGCATCTTTATACACCAAGCACACCATTGCTTTCTCCTTTTGATAACAATCAAGAATCAACCATTATGGAGAATAGTGAAGAAAATGTTAAAGCAGCTTGTGTAGAGAATGTGGAGAATCTCAAAGGAGATATTGAAACATTTTGTGGTGAAAGTCTTAATGATCTTAAAAAGGTCATTGAAACAACTTGCCTAGAGAATGATTCTAACAAAGAGTGCGTGGGAATAATTGATTATGGTTCAAGATTATGGGGTGATTTAAAGAGTCAGCAAGCTAGCAAGTATGGGCTTATTGAAGGGGATTTTGTGCCAAAAAAATCACCTTATTTGGAGTGTGTTCATATGAGTAGATTTGTTGAAATAAATCCTACCAAGACTCGAGGTAGAGTTTTTGCTAAGAAAGGGAAAATGCATGTGACTTGGAGTGGGGGCAACACAAGCAAACTAATCAACCTGATTAGTTTGTTTAACATATGGGTATGGTTAATAATGCAAGTGAGGGCATTCATCCTTACTTGTTTGATTATTTTGGAAAACATGGTGTCTAGTGTGTAAGTGTTTTTTTAATCACATTAGTTGTATGTGCATATGCAATTGTTGGGGTTTGTGTGCAGCAAGGGTTGGAACAGTGTAACCAAATTATGTGTGAAAATCAGCAGCATTTGAAGTCTTTTTGCCAAAATAATAAGTGTGCAGCAACAAATTCAGACTAGCCAACTTATAAATCAGTAGCATTGCGTGATGTTCTGAGCAGCAATGTGTATCAATATGTACTGCATCAAGTAGATCAGCTCCAACAGCAGCCTTAGCACATTAAAAACAAAAAAAAACAAAATTTGCAATCAGAGGGGGAATCAAAACAGCCTTGTGTTCAGACCAGTACAGCATGATCAGTGTAGCAACATTGTGTGCAGAATCAGATTAGTACAGCAACTTCGTGTGTGAAGAATCAGATCAAAATGGGAAAAATCATAATGTGCAGCTTGAGGTGGATTGTGTAGTACAGTAGCAACAAGTCAGAAGCAGGTTGTTTTTATTAGTGGGTGCGAGACCAGGCTGTGTGCATTACAGTAGCACAAATATGCAAGCTACGGATCCTATCAGAATGCATCAGTCAGCCAAGCGTGTGTGTGTCCAGCAGGACTCAAGGTCAGCAGCATTAATTGTGTGCATCTGAATAGTGGGAAGGCTGAAATTAGTATGTGCTTGGTTATTAAAATATGAGTGGATTGTATGGTGCAAGTGTGTATGATTTTTTTTTAAGAGTACAACAAGTCTCATTGATGCAGCAGGTACGAAATCAGTGTAATTAGTATCATATGAGCAGCACCATTTGACTTACATGGGTTGTGCAAAGCTGACATAGGCATCAAGAATTGAGGACAATTCTTTTTCGAAAAAGGGAGGAATTGAAACAAATATGGATGTTCAAGATTCATATTTTCAACTTTTCAGTGCATCACAAGAAGACAAGAGGATAGCAGCTCAAATATGACGAACAAGTGACTTTGGGAGCCACCTTTAGAACAAATGCGTGTGTACTTGAGAGCTCTAAGAGTAGTTTTGGAATCTCTATACATGGGCCTTGCTATTATGGTCCTTGAACAATCTTAACCATCAATGGAGATCCACCAAAAGGAGTGTTGAAGGTCACATACTCAACAAAACAAACCTCAGACCTGACAGTAGCAAATTGATGACCAGGGCACCTTGGTGGGGTTGTACAGATAACACCCGAGCATATTTGTGGACACCAAGGTTAGAAATGGAATCTTGGCACTAGGATCTTTCCATCAAGCTATTAGGAATCCATTTTCAAGCATGGTAAGGCAGCTAGAGAATGGGCACAAGGTCCCCTGGTCGCATGAAAATCCTGACAGCAACTTAGCTTGATTTTTGTTCTATTTTGTCTTAATTAAATGGCACATAACTTGGCACGTGTCTCTGAATGATGTAAGGGTTATTAAACCCATGTAGTGGTTATCTAAGATATGAGACTCTATATAAAGGGCTCATTAGCATATAATAAAGACATGTTAGTTTTGAAATAAAATTTGGAGTAATTTCCTTTTTTTCAATTACTGTGCAATTGGGTTACTAAGGGTCAGTCTACCCTACCTAAGCTAGTGTGTGTGTAGAGGATTCTTCACAACACTACCATATCCTCCCAAGAACCTCAACCTTTCCCCTTGAAACTCAAAGGGAAATCCTACACTGCCATTGGAAGTGAAGTTTGGTAGTGCAATTCACCCAAGAACAGTCTTGAGGCCTTTCTTGGTTTGTTAGTTCTATTGTGCATTCCATATTGTTTGTGAGATAACCATCATCCTCATCCGTAATTGGATCATCTTGGCCATCCACTTTAAGAAATGCAAACAAAGCACTAGGTTTTGGTCAAGAAACACATCATTGTAAATATCTTCCACATACTCCCTAATCTCACTATTCAATCCTCCATAGAGGTGAAGGCAAATTTGCCATTTTTCAACATTGTGCTCATAAACGAGAAAATCCTCATATCGAATAAAGAAGGCCCAAAAGGAATCATGCTCAAATTGATACATATAGCAAACCATGAAGAAAAACAAAAATCACAGAAACAAAATCTATTCACAAACCACACAAAAACTAAAATCTAAACAAATGCCTTGTCCTCGGCAACGACGCCATTTTGATAACCGATTTCGAAGCACGTCCTTATACACTAAGAACCAAGCTATGCAAACAATATTTATAATCACCCTAATACTACTACAATGAGTGTAATGGCAATCGGCAGTCAAACCACAAGAACAAGGGATGTTAGACTAAAGACTCGGTGTGGAAAGGCTGTATGGAAGGTAGGTTGGTGATAGAATTATATCAAGAATAAAGAATGAAACTTAAAAAGGAAAGACAAGTAGGGACTAGACTAGGTCCACCCTAGTATGGTCTAATGGGAATAAAGATAAGCAATCTAAAGGGAGATCAAACAAGAATCAATCAAGACACTTGATACCGAGAGGAAGTTGGTGACCTTATAGGCCACACGAACGACCAATAATCTCCCTTTGTCTCTCTAGGAGTGGCTGGACAAGACCCGAATCGAATATCCATCAATAATCATCATCCACCTCAACCCTAATCCTAAACATTAAACACAAGACCAAACCTAGGATTTCACTAATCTAAAACCCCTAAAAACTACTTTAACATATTGAAAGCAATGAACATCGATAGCAATAATGATAATGAAGCAATAAAGAAAGCAATAAAGAAAATCAAGAACATCAAAGCATTAAATCTACAATAAGAAAGCATTAAATGAAAGCATAAATGAATGTAAAGTTACATAAATAAAGGTTCTAGAATGAAGAGGAAAGCATAAATGAAAATAAACTATACAAAGGAAAAAATAAAGGAAAAGCATTAAATTGTGATGTTCTAAAGTGAGGCACAAGAGCCATCACAATAGCTATGAGAGTAAAATAAGGTTTGGGGGGTATATATACGCTAAAAACAAAGGGGGATAAAAGCCCTAAAAATCCCACGATGAATAGCTTGTGAAGAATAAATCGGTGCTTATTTAAAACCAGATTCGCCCGAGTACAAGGTGACATTCGCCTGAATGGACCTTTATTTGCCCAAATGAAGTCTATTGGGGATTACCAGTGACTTTGAGCATCAACGGTAAGATTTCTTCATCCATTCGCCCGAAAGGATTATATGTCATTTGTCCGATTGACACCACATTAGCCCGAGTGGAGGTGCATTTGGGGTTTTTAGGAGCATAGAGCATGTTCCAGCACAATTCTTCTCCCATTCGCCCGAGCCAGCCCCAATTCAACCGAATGGGTGGTCGAATGGCCCTAATTCTTCATTGATGCTGATCCTTGAAGCGTCGAAAGGTCTTGAAACTATCTCAGGCTTTTGGAGATGACTAGAAATGCTCGGGAATTCTTTGATATGCGTGTCTCATCTTTGATAGAAGTGACTTAGTCTCGTACGCAAAGAAAATACCTCAAAATCTCCTCAAAGCACCTGAAAATACCTCAAGACTATAATAGCCCTATTTTAAAGCCTCTTTTAATCTTAACTTAAATAGTCTTGGTACTGATTTGTGCTAGTAACTTACCTAATTATTTATCCTTAAGTGGCAACAATGATGAGAGTTTAATTCATAAAACTCTTATGTTTGAATAAACTAAGTTTTGTTTTGTTAAATGTTATTATTATACTAAAGTAAAGATTTTCAATGTACTTAGTTTTATTAAAGTTTATTTGATTTACTAAAATAAAATTAAGTCCGTTATAAACTTGTTTGATTTGATATATATATTAATTTGATTTATTATTAGAAAATTTATATTATTTGCAAATAAACTATGTTAACTTTTCATTTTAAGTAATTTAATAAAAGTAGTTATATTTGAATAAACAAAATATATTTATCTAATAACAATATATTATAAAAAAAAGAAGCTTTTTATAATGATATTATAGTTTGTTGGTATTTGAAAACATAGTTTTTGTTATGGTTTTTGTTACGGGGTCAAATTATTATCCCGTAATTTATTTAGTCAAATCATAACCGCCACGTAACTTCCATTTATTGAAGTAACCGATGGTAACCGCTCACTAACTTCCAACCTCTCTAGAATTAACCTCCATAATATTTTTATATATATATCATTTAATATGCTCACTAACTTGCAACCTCTCTAGAAGTAACCGATGGAAATAAGGATATTAATTGACCGAAAGTCAATTATTTAATATGCTCCACTATATCTTCCTTTTCGGTTACTTCAATTGCAATTTTGGATCAAATTAATCCATTCAATTAAAATGATACGCGTAAGTGGGCGGTTAAATTTGCTACTTGATGCACTCCGTAAGAATAAGTCTCATCCATAACTGTTTTGTTGGGGCTTGATCTTGGATTCAAATTCCGTATTTCCTGTTAACTCCAGAGTAAATGAAACTAACTTTATGTTTCACCACATAATTATCATTTAATAGAGTCAATTTGATCTCCAATTTAAAAATTTATAATAATCATTAAATATTGAAGATCGGTTTGATGCACCTTCTAAAGGGTTATTAGATCCGTAGAATGTTTCCAAACCAACTTTAACTGACTAAAAATTTTTGTCATTATTTTGAAATTCGGTTTGATGTACTATCTAAAGGATTAGATGACCCGTAGAACGTTTCCAAACTAGCTTCTACTAAGTGGTTTCGGTTTAAACAATCAGTTACATCTTGGCCAATTCAATGTGATGCCAAGATCCGGGCATGATCTGATAATGGTTGAAACCATGTGAAGAATATATTGTATCAATCTGATGATCATCATACGGCTATTCTTGCTTTTATTCATCGACATATATCGGGTGTTTCGTATTTGTTGTATGTTGTATTTATGAATCATCACACGTGATGAACTATGATATTGGCATATGTTAAACGAATCGTTTATTACATCTACAAGGGAATTCAATACCTCACCATTATTATTCTTATTATATTGGGTCTTACTTATATGTGGTTTTCAACGACGAATGTATAAGCTTATCCGAGCTTTCACTTGTTTTGAAAGCCATATTATTATTCAAGTCCCAAAACGTGGCGGTGTTATTCATATTATGAAATCATCTAAGCTTTCACTTAGTTTGAAAGTCATATTATTATTGACGTTCCAAAACGATTGATTTTGGGTGATATTTTCTAAGTATTCATCTTTATTATCAAACTTTCACATTGTGTGAAAGTATGATCCTTGCGAGTGTCACCTAGCTTGATAACTCGGACTCTTATTTAGCCCCAAAACGAGTGATTTTGGGTGTTATTTGTCACAGTATTCATATCGAGTATCACGTAGTTGGATAACTCGATCATTTATTATTTAAGCGGACCTATGTCCGATCAGTATTTATCAATGTTGTCGAAGGATTCATCTAGTTTGATTCCTTATTAAGTCCCAGGTAATTGACGGCTGGGCTATGCGGACCTATGTCCGATCCATATTCAGCAATGCGGACCTATGTCCGATCCATATTCAGCAATGCGGATCTATGTCCGATCCATATTCATCAATGCGGACCTATGTCCGATCCATTCATCTAGTATAATTCCTTATCTAAGTTCTAGGTGATTGACTGCTTGGCCTTATCATCATATCAGGCTCAAAAGCCGAATCATCATATCAGGCTCAAAAGCCAAATCATCATATTAGGCTCCAAGGCCGAATCATTAAAATGCCCAAAGGCCAAATATTTATTATTCATGGGGCTTCAACTAAGCGCGGGCTCATCGAGGTATGTTTATTTTCCACATAAAAGTCGAAATCCTCCCTCGTAAAACTCTATCCTTTATCACCCTTTATGCGTGGGGCTGATATTATGGGTTATATAACCTGATCGGGACTTTACGTCCTTCAAATGTAATACCGCAAGTGCACGGCGTAGTTTAGTACGACGGCAAGTACGGGTCGAATCCACAGGGAGTGGGGGTTATGTCAATGGTTTCTCAATCGATTAGCGAGCTCAAAAACGTATAAAATGGTGTTTGGAGATAGAACTAAATAAAGCAAGTAATTGGAATAAAAAGCAAAACATAAAAGTAATTAACGACACAATGAACTAAAGCAAAGAACACAACGAAACACAATCAATTAGCTAAATAGGCATAGGTTAGGCTTTCTCACCATGGTAGTCTCTACTAACTTCAACCTAAGATCATGGTTATGGGTTGTTATGAGGAAGAACGTATCTTAAATACTAATGTTCTCTCTCGAGCAACAATAGCTTCCTAGAACATACTTAACTACCTATTCTCATGGAGCTAAGCATAGATTAAGACATGAAGCACACATTCATTATTTCCAATCAAAACATCTACCTATTCTCATGGAGATGATTCAACTTTTAAGCATAGATTATCGTTAAAAATCGACTCTCGCCCTCAATTCAACGACACTAAACAAGATAGCAAAACCTATGCTAAACCATAAACAACACAACCAATGCCAAAGGTAAAGATAGCAATTCAAACTATATACATGGTGATCATGCCTAACCTAAGCCAAAACAACTACTCACTCATGTTCATATTGAAATTATAGATTGCAAATGAATTAAGATGCATGGATAGATAGATTGAACTAGAATATCTTAACAAGATAAATGCAATTAGTTGAAGAACAATCAAACATAAACATACAAAAGTAAGGGCAAACAATAACTAAGTAACATGAATTGAATTCAATGTAAATAAGGTAGAAATTACTCTTTGATGAACAAGGTGGATTGATGATTCAAAGCATTAACTTCCAAAAGCTCCAATAAAAGTACACCAATGGTTGAAGAATTCCAAATTGCAAAGTATTACACTAAAGGAGAAGCTAAGATTGTGTTGGGAATTAAAGACACTTAATTGAATTGAAAGGAAACTATGCTAACACTAATTCTTAATTGAAAATGAAAGAAAAGCTAAGAATACATTGAAATTACTCTAAAGTGAAGGATGAAAACTAAGATGCAAAACTGAGATGAAAAAACTAAGATGCTCAACTCCTTCTTCCTCTTCTCTATTTATAGGCTTCAAGGCATGTGGGGGTGGTGGTTCCATGATTGCTCCACCACCCCTAAGGTGTAGGAGGGAGGTGTCACCCCTAAAGATAGGGTAGGGTGGCAGGGAGGCTTGGCAGCAGAGATAAGAAGCAAATGAATTTAATTGGACCCAATTGCTTTTTAAAAGAATCGCGAAAAGCTGCTGCCGCCCATCTCGCTCGACCCGAGCAAGCACGCTCGACCTGGTCGAGCGAGCATCAGGTACATAGGTCAAAATCTTCAAAAACAAAACAGTCACCAAAAAAATAGCTCCGCTCGACCGAGCGAGCCCGCTCGACCCATCGAAAATGCTTCTGTCGACATTCTGAAGCTACTGGAAGTGAATAGTACTTTCGCTCGACCCGAGCCAAATCCGCTCGACCGGTCGAGCGACCTTCAGGATGGTCCTGCTCAGCTTCTATCTCTTATGCAAGTCTTTTTGATGCTCGAGCAAGCTTGGCTCGAACCAGATTTGGTCGAGTGGTCTTGAAATGGGCTATTTTGGCTCTCGTTTCGACTTATCTTCTTGACTTGGCTCATCGAGGCCTTGCTTCATTAAGTTTCGGAGCTGAATGAGCAACGTAAGCATCAAAAGTGCTTGGGTTTTACCTAAAATTCATCAAAACAGCAAAACACCAAACCAAGCGTAAAATCTTATATAAAACAAGCATCGCTGCGTCAAATCTCAACATAATTCAAATAAACTATGGGGGTAAAGTAAGAATAAAATATAGCTAACAAACTCCCCCAAGCCAAGACCCTTGCTTGTCCTCAAGCAAGCATTGCAAAATCACAAATCATAAAAAGAAGAGGTTGGGAACCAACATAAATGCACAAGAATGATCTAACAATAGCTACGATCATGAACACACAAGCCACAATTTGTCAAAAGATGCATGATGGATTAGCAAGCTATGATTATCAATTCTAAAAAGTTTGAAATGTATCCATTTTCACAAATTATTCTCAAAACAAGTTGTCAAGCAATGACCTATCCATACTAAGTCTAAGACTCCCTAACCAATCACAATGGGTATAATTGGACCTCACTTTTGGGTATGTAAGCCAAGAAGGACATCCACGCTCAAGTGTTTGGAGTTACGCTCATTCTCTCATCCTATGGCTCAAAGTGATGCGAGCCTCTAAATAGAGATGTGTCAAAGTTTCGCACCTCGGTACTCGGGGTCTCAAAGGCTAAGACTTCACTAGAAGTAAGTGGATCAACCAAATAGAGGTGAATTGGTAAAGGTTAGAATATGAATATGTAGAAATGGTAAGGAAGATTAAGGTTATAAAAAGAGATAGCATAACTAGTTAGTTGACCTAAACAAACCAAAATGACCCATGGTTTCACACAACTTGACATTTATTTAACTACTGATATTTTTTCTATACAATTTTTTGATTTCTTTCCTTTTTTTTTTCTTTTTTTTTTTTCTTTTTTTTTTTTTTTTTGATGTATATAGGGAAAATGAATACTACACTACCAAAAGCGGGTAGTGAACCAAAGTGCTCTAAGGGCTGTATAACACATAACTATATAAATATAACCATATCTAAAATTACAAATATCACCATGATATATATATATATATATATACAAGTGGTGACCTCAAAAAAATCAAAAATAAGCTAAAAACCCATGTCAGGTGTGATAAACCAACAACCAACATACCATCAACCAAACCAACTAGTATGCTAAAGTGTTAGGGTGAAGGTGAAAGTAGGTGAAAGTGAAGGAAGAGAAAATGAAAGGCTTGAATGAGATATGAAGGAAAATGGGGTTTAATGTAGGTTAACAAGAGGGTAGGAAGGGAAAGAAAATTGGTTTGATCCAAACTAGCAACTAGATCCATACAACGCCCAAGTCCCACAAGTCATGCCTAGTGCGCTACAAATCTACAATCTCATTAATCTCCATGAATGCACGGTAGAGGCTCAATAAATACTCACGGGTTTAAAAACATGTCCAAAAATACCCAAAGGCGGTGCCACAAACCAATTCAATGCTTGACTTTTGTTTTGAAAACTCAAAGTTCAAAGGATTGTAAATCAAAAAATTTAGAAGAAATAATCTAAGCTTGCCAAGGAATCATACAAAAAATTAAGAATATGGCCCAAAATGAAATCAAGTCAGCTACTGAAGATCAAAACTGTGCATGAATGTGATTCAAGGAACTGAAAACATACTTAATCAAATTAAGAAAATATAGAACTAATTTACAAAAACAACAAAACTGAAAGAGAATCAATAAAAGCATGCATATATACACAACAAGAACCTAAGGAGACCATAAACACAACACCTCCCCCAAGCCGAACTAAGCAGTGTCCTCAATGCGACAAAAGAGCTTTAGAGAAGGTGCTTAGACTCTAGTCATCACTCTCATCTCCCTCTTCATCATCATCATCTCCCTCTTCATCATCATCGTCGTCCTTATCATCCTCTTCCTGTGCCCCAGGACCAAAAGAGGTACTAGCACCACCCACGTTACTAT
Organism: Amaranthus palmeri; assembly: GCA_019776075.1. NCBI lineage: Eukaryota > Viridiplantae > Streptophyta > Magnoliopsida > Caryophyllales > Amaranthaceae > Amaranthus > Amaranthus palmeri. Next base: position 11,596 of record JAAKBH010001225.1, read on the forward strand.
AGACATACCTAAAATCACCAGGCGGGGGTGTGTACCATGAAGGGTGCACGTGATCCGGAGGGATGTGCCCCTGCCTATAGTGATGGTCATATATGGGATATTGGCTGCGCTGGTAGTCGACCATGAATTGGTCGTACCGACTTTGTTGTGCCTCTATCCGGTCGAACCGCTGATCAAAGCCGTCCATACGTAAATGTAACCGCTCTAAGGAGGCCAGGACGGGATCAGGATTGGTATGGTGGGGTGATGGTGGTGGAGGAGCTGTGTGCGAGGTGCCACCAAACTCATAAGTAGAGGATGGGCCTCCTTGCTCAAATGTGGAAGAGGGGCGGCGCTCCTCGTGTGCGGAGGAAGAGCCACCTTGCCTAAAACTAGGCATGAATCCATTTCGTCCCCGTCGTGAATACTGGTTGTGAAAAGGCTCATGATGAGGCCTCTCCACTGCAATAGGCTCAGGTTGAGGTGCCTCCTCTCTAAAGAGATAAGAGGCACGATTGGGGACTAAGTCGGGGAGAGCTTGAGTAGGGAGAGGGATACCAACTTGTCTGTCATGAACCTTCCACCATGTTTGACCGTTAATGAGCTCTATCCACTTAGATTGAACTAAGTGGGTCATACTGATGGTGGTGATCTCACGAGGGAGTACCCTGTCTCCCCTCCAACCAAAGTGCATCGCTATGTGAGTGATGAGTCCGCCAAACTGTATCGGTGTACGAACAGTGCTGGGTTGATTAATAGTATGGCGGAATGTATGGACTAGGAGTCTAGGTAGATTGTAAGTGAAACCCCATTCAGGGCGGAGGAATGAGCCTAAAATAACCAAATCATTGCTATTGGCCTTGTTGGACTCGGATTTGGCCGTGATAGTGAATGACATGAACTTGAGCCAAATCCTGAGAACAGGGTGATGGACCTTTTTCAGAACTAAATTCTGCAGGTTGGTCAAGTGTTCTCCAGATATTAACGGCCAAATCTGGGAAGGGTGTTGTTCATAGTCTAATCCCCCTCCCGAGTCATCTAGACCAAACAAATCAGCAAGCTCAGACGTACTGAGCTGCCGCTCAATTCCATCTATCCTAAAAAACAGAGTGGTTTCACCATAATCATCTTGCGTGATGGTCAAGGAGCTTAAAAATTCTAAGACTAACCCTGAGTATGTCTCCCTGTGCATATTAAACATGAAACCCATTCCTATAGCTCTAAAGAAATGCATGGCATACTCAAATAAACCTAGGTTTCTAAGCAAATTAGCACAAACAAATCTGGTTGGGATGATAGGCCTTTGTTTAATATATTGAAACTTATCTCTTTGCGCCTCATCCCGAAAGACAATATTAGGGTAGTCCTCATCTGGTTCAAGGTGTGGTGGTGATGGACTCCTCTCTCTTCTTCTTGTTCTCCTTGGTGCCATTGTTGAAAATTACTGCAAATGAAAAACAAAAACAAGACACAAACACAAGGATTTCTAGTAAAATGTAGAAATTTGTTAGGAAAAACAAGAATTAAACCCAAAAATATAAAATTTACCTTGAAGATGCAAAAACCCTAAAACTTGAGACTTGAGATAGAAATGGTGATAATGACGTGATAAGGGTTGAAGAAGATGATGAAAATGGTGGGAGATTAAGAGATTTGAAGAGAAAAGATGATGAAAATGGAAGAATTAGAAAGATTTGGGAGTTAGGGTTTGGGTTTTTTAGTGAGAGAAAGTGAGAAAATGAAAGCTTGCTCGAGTGAAATGAGGGTTTGCTCGAGTAGATCTGATTTTAAATGCGCATTCTGTCAGAAAACTCCTGCGCGCTCGACCGAGCGAGCTCGCTCGACCGGGTCGAGCGGTGTACAATTCTTCAAATTTTGCTTTCTGCCTCAAAATTGCAGTTTCTGGAAAATTTGAGAAAATTTGCTCGTATGGGTCGAGCGTAATTGCTCGAGCAGGTCGAGCCAATTCTCAGCCTTCTGCCTGCACACCTGCTGCTCGCTCGACCAGGTGGTGCTGCTCGAGTAAGTCGAGCGGGGGTCGAGCGGGGGTCGAGCGGGGGTCGAGCGAGGAGTTTTTCTGCTATTTTTTTTGCTTTTGAACATCTTAGTGCCATGTTAAACTGAAAATACCCTTTTTGCTCGACACTACAGCTCCAGTTCTGCAAATTCCCTCATGTTATGCATTAATGAACAACTTTACTTACTATCCTGCATCCACCAACTAAGTACAAGCATGCTATACAACAATACAAACTAAAACTTGAAACATTAATTAAAAGTAAAAACTCAAACCGAAGTTGGGTTGCCTCCCAACTAGCGCTTCTTTTAGGTCATTAGCTAGACCTTTTTCAGTAAATAGCTTGACAGACTTCGAAGGAGTTTGTCAAACTCACTCCCTACACAAGAAAGAGTTAAGTAATAACAAATAGAGAGAAACAAAGACAAACATCTCAATGAAATAGAATATATATAGAAAAATGGATTATCATTACATGATGAAAAGCCAAAGAAAAACTGGACAAAGGGAGGAAAGCGGAAATCAGTTGGAATAGGTTGACATAGATCAATGGAGGTGAAGCTATATCCAACTAATGGCAAAGCTTTATGACCATTAAAAGGAGCATGAAACAGACCAAATTGAGGTATTATAGGGTGATCACAATGCATGATGTTTAGAGTCTCACTAGAAAGAGCGTTGTATGTATGCACATATGACTCCTTATTAATAGGCACATTAATCGTGTGATCACAATGCTCATTCACAAACAAGTCATGCTTACATGGCATAAAAAAGAGAGACTCATTAATATAAGACAAGCAAGGTGCCTCTACAATAGGCTCATAGTGAGAGGGCACAGGAATACAAAGCTGATCATTTATGCCATCAAATGATGTTTCGAAAAGAGGATTATCTATAGAGGAGCCAGATTGGTTAAGGGCTTGCCTTAACTGCATAGAAAATTCCTTAAAATCTTCATTTTCATAAATTAAACCATCATCATCATACTCCTCGAAGGGTGGATAGGGACAAGGGTAAGAAAAAGGTAATGCGGAGGACCCGTTAAAGTAACTAGGATCCGCACATTCTACACTAAACTCACTAACCAATTCATAACTCCCATCCAAGCTTCCATATGAATTTTTCCCAATATAGTCATCCTTCAGTGCTAAACATGAGGGATTGGCCTCCAAATGGTCAAGAAAGGTTGTATGATTCATATCGAGAGAAGGGAGCTTATGAGCCATTTCTTGTTCATAGGTTTCCTTAGCCAACCATTCAAAAAATTCCCAAGCTCTTTCAATTGGTTGGTCTAGAAACTCAAAGTTATACATGATCTCGACTTGATCCCTAGTCTCATCATTTAAACCATCATACATCATTTTGCAAATATTCCACATTTCAAGGTCATGGTCATGTGGGAGGGAGTCACCAAGCCTCCAATAATACCTCCAAAAAGCTTCATGCTTAAATTGGCGACACAACAAGCTAGCCATAAGAGTCATACAAAGAACCAACTAATTAAGAAAAACCATGAATATAAAACCGTCACTCCCCGGCAACGGCGCCAAAAACTTGATCGGGACTTTACGTCCTTCAAATGTAATACCGCAAGTGCACGGCGTAGTTTAGTACGACGGCAAGTACGGGTCGAATCCACAGGGAGTGGGGGTTATGTCAATGGTTTCTCAATCGATTAGCGAGCTCAAAAACGTATAAAATGGTGTTTGGAGATAGAACTAAATAAAGCAAGTAATTGGAATAAAAAGCAAAACATAAAAGTAATTAACGACACAATGAACTAAAGCAAAGAACACAACGAAACACAATCAATTAGCTAAATAGGCATAGGTTAGGCTTTCTCACCATGGTAGTCTCTACTAACTTCAACCTAAGATCATGGTTATGGGTTGTTATGAGGAAGAACGTATCTTAAATACTAATGTTCTCTCTCGAGCAACAATAGCTTCCTAGAACATACTTAACTACCTATTCTCATGGAGCTAAGCATAGATTAAGACATGAAGCACACATTCATTATTTCCAATCAAAACATCTACCTATTCTCATGGAGATGATTCAACTTTTAAGCATAGATTATCGTTAAAAATCGACTCTCGCCCTCAATTCAACGACACTAAACAAGATAGCAAAACCTATGCTAAACCATAAACAACACAACCAATGCCAAAGGTAAAGATAGCAATTCAAACTATATACATGGTGATCATGCCTAACCTAAGCCAAAACAACTACTCACTCATGTTCATATTGAAATTATAGATTGCAAATGAATTAAGATGCATGGATAGATAGATTGAACTAGAATATCTTAACAAGATAAATGCAATTAGTTGAAGAACAATCAAACATAAACATACAAAAGTAAGGGCAAACAATAACTAAGTAACATGAATTGAATTCAATGTAAATAAGGTAGAAATTACTCTTTGATGAACAAGGTGGATTGATGATTCAAAGCATTAACTTCCAAAAGCTCCAATAAAAGTACACCAATGGTTGAAGAATTCCAAATTGCAAAGTATTACACTAAAGGAGAAGCTAAGATTGTGTTGGGAATTAAAGACACTTAATTGAATTGAAAGGAAACTATGCTAACACTAATTCTTAATTGAAAATGAAAGAAAAGCTAAGAATACATTGAAATTACTCTAAAGTGAAGGATGAAAACTAAGATGCAAAACTGAGATGAAAAAACTAAGATGCTCAACTCCTTCTTCCTCTTCTCTATTTATAGGCTTCAAGGCATGTGGGGGTGGTGGTTCCATGATTGCTCCACCACCCCTAAGGTGTAGGAGGGAGGTGTCACCCCTAAAGATAGGGTAGGGTGGCAGGGAGGCTTGGCAGCAGAGATAAGAAGCAAATGAATTTAATTGGACCCAATTGCTTTTTAAAAGAATCGCGAAAAGCTGCTGCCGCCCATCTCGCTCGACCCGAGCAAGCACGCTCGACCTGGTCGAGCGAGCATCAGGTACACAGGTCAAAATCTTCAAAAACAAAACAGTCACCAAAAAAATAGCTCCGCTCGACCGACCGAGCCCGCTCGACCCATCGAAAATGCTTCTGTCGACATTCTGAAGCTACTGGAAGTGAATAGTACTTTCGCTCGACCCGAGCCAAATCCGCTCGACCGGTCGAGCGACCTTCAGGATGGTCCTGCTCAGCTTCTATCTCTTATGCAAGTCTTTTTGATGCTCGAGCAAGCTTGGCTCGACCCAGATTTGGTCGAGTGGTCTTGAAATGGGCTATTTTGGCTCTCGTTTCGACTTATCTTCTTGACTTGGCTCATCGAGGCCTTGCTTCATTAAGTTTCGGAGCTGAATGAGCAACGTAAGCATCAAAAGTGCTTGGGTTTTACCTAAAATTCATCAAAACAGCAAAACACCAAACCAAGCGTAAAATCTTATATAAAACAAGCATCGCTGCGTCAAATCTCAACATAATTCAAATAAACTATGGGGGTAAAGTAAGAATAAAATATAGCTAACATAACCCCATATCGAGATTGTATGAGACAAAGATTAGAGATTTTGGCCATAAGAAGAAAGTCGAATTGTATAAATTCGAGGAATAAGTCATTTGTCAACTCCGAGACTTCTATAAGTCGGACTTCCTATTGATCCGAGACTCCTAAGAGTCGGACTCCTTCATTGGTCCAAGCTGGAGGGTAGGGGCTAAAATGACCTATGTCATTGACCTGATGCGAAACTTCTATAAGTCGGACCCCCTTTGGTTCTCTAGGTTTTGAACCTAAATCATCTAAGTATACCTATGTATACTTCATTAGGGCCGAATTAATATTTATTCGGACCCCCTCTCTTCCCAAAAAAAGGCATTTTTGGGGCTAATTACACAAGTATACCTAAGTATACATAGGGTCGAATTATACTCTATTCGGACCCCCTTCTCTCTTCCCCAAAAATGTATTTTGGGGTCAAGCTATCAAGTATACCTAAGTATACATAGGGCCGAATTTACTCTATTCGGACCCCCTTCTCTCTTCCCCAAAAATGTATTTTGGGGTCAAGCTATCAAGTATACCTAAGTATACATAGGGCCGAATTTTACTCTATTCGGACCCCCTTCTCTCTTCCCCAAAAATGTATTTTGGGGTCAAGCTATCAAGTATACCTAAGTATACATGGGGCCGAATTATACTCTATTCGGACCCCCTTCTTTCTTCCCCAAAAAATGTATTTTGGGGTCAAGCTATCAAGTATACCTAAGTATACCTAGGGCCGAATTGCCTTCTATTCGGACCCCCTTTTTTCTTCCCCAAAAAAATGTATTTTGGGTTCAAGCTATCAAGTATACCTAAGTATACCAAGGGCCGAATTACCGACTCCTTTATTGTCCTAAACTAGAGGTTTGGGGCTATAATGACCTATGTCATTTTCCAGGTCCAAGACTTCTATAAGTCGGACTCTTTTCTGTATGACTAATATTTTCTTCCGCATATAGATCAAGATTGTCTCCTCTGATTGGTCGTCCTCTCTTCCTCTATATGCGTGGGGCTAATGTTACGGGGTCAAATTATTATCCCGTAATTTATTTAGTCAAATCATAACCGCCACGTAACTTCCATTTATTTAAGTAACCGATGGTAACCGCTCACTAACTTCCAACCTCTCTAGAAATAACCTCCATAATATTTCTATATATATATCATTCATCTACATGATAAAGGGTACATAATCTGACTCTAAACACTTATTACATTCACATCATTTCCTGAGTCTGACTTAAGCATCGGAGTGCCCTTCCGGGACATAGGCCCCCGGGTTAGCTTTCCTTGTGGTTGCAAGAACACCGCACGCGGAGGTCAGATCTTCCCACTTCCTTACAACTGAAGGTACTTCCCTTAAACTTCCCTTTTTACAAAGTTGACCGTTTCTATACCGAAACAGTTTTATATTGTTGACAAACAAATATTTCCTAAAAACAAGAATTTCACAATATTTTTCAAAACTAGCATCTTACTTCTAAAATCATTTAAAAATAGTAAATGAGTGTATTTTGACCCCATCTTCTACCATATCCTCCACATGCATGTTATTGACGATACCAAACCATTAGATTGAGGTAGCTTGTGGTATAATTAAAGAAAAGAGTGTAGATTTGAACAAAGGTCAGATTTAGAGACAGTTTTGAAGGGTCTAAAAGATACCCCAATTTACCTTGGCTATACCTATATAATTGAGTGCTACCACTTGGAACTTTTTCCTAAAACTCTAAGCTTTCTATAGATACCTTACACGCCCTTATATCCCTCCAGAAAAGAGAGATTCATCCCCATCTTTCTACCACTTCATCACAACAGTTTCTGGCAGCTTGTATGCCTTCAACAAATCATCCTTTTTATCCCAAGTTCTCTTAATAAGTGCCTCATATTTTTATACCATAATATTGTAGACATACTAAGCTTTCTATTGATACCTCACACGCACATATATAAGCTATATAAGTCCCTCATATTCAAGAAAACATTCACAACTTGTTGTTCTTTTTTGGTCAGCTTTATACATGAATACAACTTGAAGTGTTTACTCATATTCCTCTTCATGCATGTATAAAGAAAACTTATGGTGGTGTTTTACATAAAATTCCTCACATTTTAGACCCAAGAATTGCATTAATTGGTGCATGAAAGGTTATGTTTTGCCCTCAAACATTTTAAATAGCTAAGAGTAATCAAATTTCAAACACTTTCTGTTTTGTGGATTTTTGACCCTCTTCTTCTCATTTTATTACTATAGTTTGTTCTTAAGAATTATGGGTCTTGGAGTTGTGAGCAATTAGACACTTCAATCATTGGATTTGGAGTTCAGAGCTAGAGGTTATGAGCATTTTAGTAAGACATGCCAAAAAGGGACTTATGATGGTGAGGGATTTGGACTCTAAGTTGAATGTGGAATTTATAATTAGATTGATTGAAGATAGAAAATAATGTTATCATTTACTAAGCCAAAATCATCAACTTTTGTAAGGTTTTAGTATTATTAATTTGGGAGCTTGGATTATTATTCTAGAAACCTTGAAGATTATTCTTGGAGCTTATTTTCTCTTATTTTGGAGTTCTTATTTCTTATTATATTTCTTGCAACCTTGGTGGCTCATGGTACACACTTTTTAACCTTTTTACTATGTGACATTTATATTATATTTACTTGAGTATGTTAAACATATGATAATATGTTAAATTGATTTAATTATATGTTGCGTGTATGTTGGCTTAGAGTAAGAAAGACACATTTTTGTATCAAAAGTAAAAATAAGGTATTTATTATAAGTTTAAGTATATGCATGTTATAAATTGAAAATTTATAGTCACTACAAAAAAGCATGCAGTTTTTCATTGCAAAAGCACTGAGCTTTTCAACGCTTCTAAGCGTCTAAAAATAATTTTTCAACGCAACAAAAAGCGTCTAAAAAAAGTCCGTTACAAATACTTTTTGACACTTATTTTAGACGCTTTTTCCAGTTGAAAATAGAGTATTTTTTCTACGCTTTTTTCAGTTGAAAAGAATTTTCGTGGTTTATATCTAGTGGTAGAAAAGTGTTAAAATGTTAAGAGTTTTAGACGGTTTAAAGCGTCTAAACAACTTGTCATCATTTGGCATTTAAAACTATCCATACAATTCACAAAACTATGATAACAACTTGTCATCATTTGGCATCTAAAAAAAAAAGAGAGATGAGAGAGAAAGGTAGAGAGAGAAGGTCCCAACATTTCTTTGACGGTATAACGCATTGGAAAGGCAAAAGGACACTGCAAATTGTTGCAAAACACCACGGTAGCCGACCTACACCATCCACTTTGCCTTACCAACGGTCCTTTCATGAGTACCAGTCAGAGAAACACCACCATAACCGAGCTTTTCAAAATTTGAAAACTACACCAACACGACAATGGCGAACACACAGTAGATACCAAAATGCAAATCAAACACGCACCTCCTCTCCTGCGCCTGGCCACCGGGGGTTTGCTCGCCTCCCATGGAGGTGGGTGCCTCGGGAGCCACCATTAGAGGAGGAAAGCGACGGCTTAACTACGGTGTTCGTCGATGGCATTCAAGGTAACATGGTAAAAGAATGGTTGCTCGATCTTTTTTCAGAATATGGGAGGGTTAGGGACGTGTTTATCTCGTCCAAAACAAGAAAGAATAGAAAAGATAAATTTGGGTTTGTGCGGTTTGGAAATAAAAATGAAGCCATGACCGCCATTAAGAAGCTTGATGGCTACTTGGTGAAAGGGAGAATGTTAAAAGTTTCTTTGGCAAAATATAGAAGAAATGGGGAAGCTTATAGGAAGGAAAGAAGAACAAATGCCAAGCATGCTGAAAAACAGAGTAATGTTCAGAACACCGAAAAAAACCGTGAAAAAAATGGTAAAAATATTGTCTTTCCGGCATGGCGTGATGGAAGATCCTACTGTGAGGTAGTTACCAAGAAACGGAATGGTTTTAAGGAGAAGGAAGTGCAGTATGAGCATATGGGCAAACGCTTGGCAGAAAATTCAGAGACTTTGAACACGATACAAGCTCAGAGAACTATGGGTAATCCAACATTAAGATTTACCATGAAGGCGAATGTGAGTGACACGATGATGGAGAGAATGAACAAGGCTATCATCGCAAAGGTGAACAATGGCATGACTATAAAGGAAGCAGCCACCTTGGTCGAAGATTCCGACGTCGAGGTAACGTTCATGGCGTCTCTAACTCATAATATATTAGTGCTGTTTGTTGATGATATGGGGGAAAAGGAGAAAGCTTTGCAGAATGGGTCGAAACTATGGAGTATTTTTGAAGATGTTAGGTCCTGGTCTCCAAATCAAATGGCCCAAGAAAGACTGACGTGGCTTGAGTGCCATGGGCTTCCTCCAGTATGTTGGAAACCTGAAAATTATCAAGCCATAGGACAGAAATGGGGAAAAGTCATCCAAATTGACCATAAAAGGGAGGGAACCATCTGCTTAACATATGCACGCATCCTCGTAGCGACAAAATCACCACAGCGTATCGAGGCATGCATCCGAATGGAATGGGAAGGTGGAAATGGGGAAGTATGGGTGCGTGAGGTAGGCTATTTTCGTGGTCAGAATGTACAAAGCAGCAGGGATGAAGAACAAGGCGACGACGTGAATGACAATGAGGACAGTAAGGGGAATGAGTACGTGATGGGTGAGGACGACATGTGTGATACACCACCATTCATTGAAGCTGTCCCTGAGACGCAAGGGGTAGAAAATAATGCAGGGACATGGCATATTGACATTGAGAAGGAATGCCAAGATGATGATACAATGGTGCAGCAGCCAGAAGATAGCAGAACTGATTTTGAACACATTTCAATTGATGAAATGATAGTTGGACACCAGTCGTGCCCACCTCAATGTGGAGATAGGGAATTTGACCCAGTGGAGTTGATAGAAAGCTCAATACCAAGTAATGCTCGCTGCACTCCTAGAAGAAGCAATGAGGAAGATAAAAATGCAGACAATTTGGTTGGTAAACCACAAAGTGAGAGAAGAGTACGTGGAAGGCCGAGAAGGATGGGAACTTCCCTCCCCGTCCCCTTATCCGTGGAATCAACACCCACCGATTGCTCCATCGAGGCAATCTAAACATGGAAGACAGTAAAGCGACTTGGACCTACATCCCCTATCGAGGACGAGATGCTAACGAAGATTAGAAAGTCCAAGAGGTTACAGAAATTGGAGTCCAACAATTGACGTCTACTGGAATAGTAAGTCTTCTCTCTTATTTGGTGGATTGTTGTTATGATGTCAAACATGAACATGCTTTGTTGGAATGTTAGAGGATTAGGAAGAGGTGAAAAATGCATTGGCATTAGAAAATTGATTAGTAGATGTAGGGCATCCTTAGTGGGTCTTGTGGAGACAAAACATAGACATTCTTTTGGTAGAAGGGTTCGAAGAATGTGGGGATCTGATGATTTTGATTGGTGTGAATCCCTTGCATCCGAAACACATAGTGGTGGTCTCCTTGCCATATGGAATCCTAATATGTTTAGTGTCTCTCAACGAATCATTGGGGATCGATGGATTATCTTGGAAGGTTGTTTGCTTGAGGGTAACTTTAATTGCTGTGTGGGAATCATCTACGGGCCGAATAGCAGAGAGGGGAGAAATAACATGTACGAGTCTCTAAAGGAAGTCCTGGGACCAATAGGCAAACCTACTCTATTGTTAGGAGATTTCAATGAAATACTACACCCACAGGAAAGACAGGGGCAATTTAGATATGAAGCAAGCATGCGAGATTTTGTAGAATGGGTAGAAGACCTTCACCTCATTGATGTACCACTATTGGGGATCAGATTTACTTGGGGGAGGATGGAGTCTCAAAGCCGAATTGATAGGTGCCTATGCAATAATGAATGGTTCATCAGATATCCGGATATGCGACTTGAAGGTCTAAAAAGAAGCTTCTCCGATCATAACCCATTATTACTCTCTTTGAAGAAGAAAGAAAACTGGGGCCCAAAGCCCTTCAGAGCCTATGATTGTTGGTTTCTCAACCCGGAGTTCAAGAAATTCCTGTGCAGAGAGTGGGAAAATCTACCAAATATGGGTCTCCATCACAAATTAAAAGCATTAAAGGCGCCCTTGAAAACTTGGAGCAAAGAAAAATTTGCAGAAATCGATAACAAAATTGAGAAACTGGAAGCCGTGGTTCATGAGTTACAGATGATGGGGGAAAACAGGCCACTCAATGTTTTAGAAGGTGCACGACTACGTACGACCCAGAGTCATTTGCATGCGTGGTCGATTAGAAGAGAAAGGGTATGGAGGCAAAAAGCCCGAACATATGGCTTCAGCATGAAAGATCACAACACCAAATTTTTCCATGCATACACCATCATAAAGAGAAAGAGGAATGATATAGCTCAACTTGAGATAGATGGGAACATAGTCACTGGGGTAGAAAACCTAAAACTTGAGATCCGAAAATACATGATGCAGAGGTTCTCTCAACCATATGTTCCTGAGGTGGATTTCGACATGGATGGTCACTCCAAAGTTACTGCAGACCAGGTTGCTTTCCTTGAGGCAATGCCATCGCGAGAAGAAGTTAAAGAGGCAGTCTGGGCATGTGGGGTAGATAAAGCGCCAGGATTTGATGGGTTCAACTTTAAATTCATTAGGGAGTTGTGGGAACAAATCAAAGAGGAGATATATCGGTTTGTGATTGGATTCTTTGAGGGTACAGTGGACATTAGGGCGATAAATGTAACATGGGTGGCACTGATCCCGAAGACAGCAAGTCCTACCTCAATAGAGGACTTTCGACCCATTAGCATGGTGGGAGCTCTATATAAAATAATATCCAAGCTCCTGTCACTGAGACTGAAGGCCGTCATTGCTCCCCTTATAGATGAGTCACAGAGTGCGTTTGTCATGGACAGGCAGATACTTGATGGGGTATTAGTAGCTAATGAAGCAATAGGGTGGCTACGAAAGAAGAAAATACAGGGTGCACTCCTAAAGCTCGATTTTGAGAAAGCGTACGATTCAGTTAGATGGTCTTTCCTGGAGAAAGTAATGCTTAAGATGGGCTTTGGAAGAAAATGGGTACAGTTGATTATGAGGTGTGTTAGCACAGCATCACTATCAGTCCTGCTAAATGGGTCCCCGCTTAAACCCATCAAGATGGAAAGAGGCTTACGCCAAGGTGACCCCCTCTCCCCCTATCTCTTTATTCTAGTGAGCGAAGTCCTTGTCAATCTTCTTAGGAAAGCAGATGAGTTGAAGATTATTGAAGGGCTCGAGATTGGAAAAGATAAAGTTAGGTTGAAGCATCTCCAGTTCGCTGATGATACACTGATCTTCGTGCCAAAGAATACTAATGTCATTACGAACTACTTCAGGATTCTTGATGTTTTTGCCATTATGTCTGGGTTGAACCTCAACTACAGCAAATCCAGCTTCATCTCTTGGAATACACATGACAATGAGTGGGCCATTGAAATGGCGAACAGTGTGGGGTGTGATCATAAGATTTGCCTGGTATCGTACTTAGGCTTACCTCTGGGAGACAATATGTCTAAGTGCTCTGCTTGGAAGCCCGTGTTAGCCAAGATCGAAGGCAAACTAGCAACATGGAAGACAAAGATACTATCTCGAGCAGGGAGACTTACACTGATAAAGAGCGTACTCAATAGTCTTCCGGTGTACTTCATGAGTATGTTCAAGATACCTAAATCGGTGGCACAGAAAATAGTACAGTTGCAACGAAGATTCTTCTGGGGAAAGGCAACAGCTGAAAACAGAATAACTCCCTCGGTGAAGTGGGCATGCATAGAATTACCAAAGAGCCTAGGTGGTTTAGGGGTAGGCAATATAATGTACAAGAACCTAGTTCTCCTATTCAAATGGTGGTGGAGATTCTCAGGTAGTGATAACACTCTATGGAAACGTATCCTGATATCGGTTCACAACATAAAGGGGCTGAAGGCCACATCTGAAGTTTTTGGGAGAATCAAATCAGGAACCTGGGCACAGTTGATGAGAAATGAGACAGAGACAAAGAGAATCAGGGAGACAGTGGAAAATGGCTTATTATGCACTGTGGGTGACGGGAAATCCACAAGATTTTGGATGGATAAATGGATAACAGGGGGGTCATTGAAGGAAAGATTCCCTAGATTGTTCTTGATTTCTATTCAGAGAGAGGCGACAGTTCACCAAATGGGAACATGGGTGGAGAATGAATGGGTATGGGATTTCAAATGGAGAAGACAATTGTTTGATTGGGAAATTCAGGATCTTGAAAGCCTAAAACTACTCCTCCAACAGATAAAGCCGGACAACAATAAAAAAGATGGAGTTAGTTGGAAAGGAGTAGACTATCACCATTTCCCAATTAAATTGGTGCTTGAGCATGTATATGAAGACATACCCCCCACTATTCCCAAACCGATAGCAACGCTCTTGTGGAGCATTAAAGTCCCTCCTAGAGTGCAGCTCACTATATGGATGGCCTGCCTTGAAAAACTTCTAACTGGGGACCTACTTGTAGATAAGGGTGTACTGGTGCCTAGCCAAGCTTCGTGTCCTTTCTATGGTGAGGAGATCGAGACCAACACTCATGTTTTGTTCACATGCAAATTTTCCTGGTGCTTATGGATGAGGATACTCAATTGGTGGAATATCTCAGGTGTACTGCCTAAACACTGCTCCCATTTCATCTTAGCTTGGAGAAACCTGGCACCTAGGCGATGCAGAGGGAGACTGTGGAATCTAGTCCTAGGGTGTGTCTTATGGTCGATATGGTATGAAAGAAATAGGGTCAAATTCAACAATGGCACAGTGGATGGGAACGGACTGTTGAGCACCTTGAAGATCCGAATAGGAACATGGGCTAGAGAGCTACTTGGAGTGGAGATACAAATGGCAAACGCCCTGTCCCTTGGTGTTGTGGATCCTTATGTATTATTTTAGTTTTTTTGCTTTTGGGTGACATGGTGTGACCCCTTGGGATGTAAAAGATGTATAGTTTTTTCTTTTGCTTTAACTAATGCATAGCCCACCCCCTATGCGATGTTGCGGGTGGCCTGCCTCTTGGTGCCTATCTCCAATGGCTTTTTCCCCTCGCGGGGTTTTTTATGCCGGCGGTTTTAGGTTTCCCTTTTGGCAGTGTGGTGTTTTTGTTTTGATAATATATATATTCCTAATTTGCAAATATATATATATATATATATATATATATATATATATATATATATATATATATATATATATATATATATATATATATATATATATATATATATATATATATATATATATATATATATATATATATATATATATATATATATATATATATGTTAAAAATACATAACCATTCGCCAAAATAAATGTCTTCACAAAATGATGAACATTTCAAAAGTAAAATTACATTGATAAGCATATATGTTTAATATATCAAAATATCTTGAGACCCATTAGCAAAAATTACAACTCAAGAATAGCTTCTACATTAATAGCCAATATCAATATGCGAACTTGCTCATCAACTTTTGTAAAATTCCCTGCAATGGAACAACACAAGTAAAACTTATCAAAACCAATACGTAATTAGGGTATATTCTAATGCAATCGAAGAATGCAAGTAAACCTTAAGGTTCATGTATTGCACCAATCTATATTTACATTGCCATTATAAAACAATGCAAATACAAACAACAATTATAATACCATGTACGATCACAATCATGTATAAGATCATCAATTCTGTCATAAATATCATCTTCATCTTCATCAGTATACGATGTAATGAGTAACAAGTAGAAATACAATTAGTGATAAAAAAAGAGAAAGTAGCTAGTTACATACCAAAAACATAATGTAGAGTCCATTTTTCTCTCAACCTAAAAATCCAACAATATAAAACACAAGTCATTTTGCATCCATAAAATCAATGTGTTAAAATTGAACAACTCAATTCTTACTTATCTATTGACTTTTCTCTAGCTTCTCCAGAATGGAAGACACGCGATCAAGTTGAGCGAGAACTTGTTTATTTTGAACTTTTAGATCGGCATTCTGTTTTTGAAGTTCTTCATTTTGTTTTTGAAGTTGTGAAACAACCTCATCATTTTTTTCTCAACAGACACTAGGTACGATTTAATGTTCATAACTTCACTTGAAGTGTCAGAACCATTAACTAACTTGCTCTTGCAAAACTGAGCCTCAAGATCAAACACATGGCTTCTATCAACCCCATGACCATAACCAACTACACGTTGGTTCGATTTGTCAGCTTGGTACATTAACTCGTTAAAGACTTCCTTCTCAATAACCTCACGAGTATTTTCAGAAGTACATAAGCGTTCTTCAACTCTAGCATGAGCAATATACTATATCACATCAAAATTATATTTGAGATATCATCATGGTTAAAGAATTTACAAGTAATAGCTATTTACATACCATAAATTCTTGGGTGCAGGTACCATCTACATAACCACCATTGTCTCTAGCGTGTGTCCATTCCCACCATTCTAAAGTAGTAGGTTCTCTTCCATGTATCTCAAACTGAATCATAACAAGAAGTAATAACCTATAAAAGACCAACTAATGCTTTGCTACTTATTGGACATGATTGATCAATAGTGGTTCTTAATCACCATTCTACATAACTCACTAAAACTATAATTTTAAACACTTACAAAGTCAATTCTGTCTTGGGCATAGCTTCTTGAACCTGTTGTATGTCTTTGATGTTGTGTACCTCGAGCTCTTTTCCCTAGTGTCGACATGACAATATTTATTGGTCAAGTTAAATTTTTAAGATAGCAATTTTATTTTGTAATCAACGTATACAGCAAGTGTAATCACCTTGAACTGTTCAGAGCACCAATAAGAAACTAAATTAATCCATTGCTCTTGAGTCACATTCTCAGGCCTTAAAAATAGATGGATCATTTGTAGGATTGATGGAACCTTTAAGAGTTGCAGTCTTCGAGATAATGGATGGATCATTTGTAGGAGTTGAAGACTTAAAAGTTTCAAGCATAGAGCTTTTGGCACTACCATATGAAGGCTTTGTAGAAGGATTGATGGAACCCTTAAAAGAAGTAGTCTTAGAGGCTTTGACAAAACCACTTAAAGACAAGGAGCCATTAGGCCGAATATTTGTAGGATTTAATGGCATAACACTTGTATTATTGGGTTTAAAGGGCCAAAAATTAGGATTGTTTGCACTCAAGTTGGTTGTCTTTGGCAAGTTTGCAGATGCCTCTTGTTTAATCTCAACATAATTTTCAGCATTAATCTTTGAAGCTTTACTTCGAAAACTCATGATTTCACGACAATAAACCTGAGCATTTAAAACAAAGTTGAAAAACAATGAAAAAAAGGATAAGAAACTTACAACAACCTTTCTTTATTACCAAAAAATTGAGATTATAAATAGTGTATGCATCTCACTTTTAACAAAATCATTATATAAATTAAACCTTACACCTTAACTAATATAAATAAAAAAATTTACATTCAAAACTAAATTTAAAGACTATGACTAAGAGACACCACAAACCAGCTTCGAGAGACTAAACAAACGAACAACAGTGGAAAATAAAAATGAAATATCTCAAAAAAAAAACAAAAAAACTAATCAAGCATTTCATGCATAGCATCATACATACTAATTAATATACTTGATTTCTAAATTACAACTTGAAGTACATCCTGCTCCTAATGTTTTTCATTATCCATTCCATTAGTTAAAGGAAGATCTTAGACAAATTAGTCATACCTTCATTAAAAAATACAAATTATTGGACAAACTATATTTTCAAACATAAACTAAAATTCATCTTTGTTTTGTAAGTCAAATTATTTTCAAACATAAACTATATTTTCAAATTATGTTAATTCTTAATCCAATAATCTTGTATTGGAAGTCAAAAAAATAGCATATAATCTGCCATTAGTAGCAACTAGTATACAATCTGCCATATAATCTTTTATTGGGAGTCAAAAACACCAAAGTGAGATTTTTTTTAACATTAATCATGTTAGTGCTTTATCAAATTAGTGGACACACAAATACAAAAGAAAATTTGGCAATCAATTGGCAAGTAAACGACAAATAATTAATGAAAAGACTAAATTAATAAGAAATCAGGTATAAGACTAAACTAAATCGGCAAAACTAAAGAATTAGACAATAATTACGCATGAAATCAACCATACAAAACCAACACTAGCATATAATATCATTTGTATACCTAAAATAATAATAATGGACATAAAATCAAAATTACAAAATAATTAAAAAATATACAGACTTATGGCAGCACACTGATTGAAATTAAAATTACAAAAGAAATCAAAATTACAAAAGAAATCGTATACCTTGGTTGAAATTCTAGGGTTCTTGATTGAGATTTATGGCAGCACATAGTGCTACGGTGGGGAAGAATTACGGAGGTGAAGTGCGTCGGTGGTGAAGAAGCGCCGGTGTTGACGGTTCTACGATGTAGAATCGCGCGCTGAAGAAGAAGAAAGCAGAGAAGGTGAAGCGGTTTAATTTTGAGGTTTGATTTTCTTTATTCCGCCTTTTGTTTTTTAGGTTTTTTATTCCACTTTTTATTTTACACTTAAATATTTGGTTTTAGACGCTTTTTATTCACATTTTATCCACGTGAAAAAGCGTTGTAAAAAAACCGTCTAAAAGCTCCGTGTTTATTTTCGACGCTTTTAATTGCGTTTAAAAGTTAATGTTGAAAACCTCTATATTTTGTTGTAGTGGGTATTTCATATATATTAATGTTAAAAATTCTATTCATATGTTTACATTAAAAATTTTTAAGTATTGTGATTATTACCCGAAATCGATATTAAATTAAAGTTACAAAAGAAAAATATATAAATCTGAAAATTTTTCATTAATAAGATATTATAGATGGATATATTTTTTTATTATGTGTTTTTTTTTGGGAAATTATCATTGGTGCCCCTGAGGTTTGGGCTTTTATCAATGGTGTATAAACTTTTTTTTTATTTCCAATGGCACCCCTGAGGTTTAGTGGTAATTACAACCGTGACCTTTTTAACTTTTTTCCGTTAAAAATCCGTTAACTTTTTAACTTTTTTATGGGAAATTATCAATGGTACCCCTGAGGTATGGGTTATTATCAATGGTACCCCTAACTTTTTTCCATTAAAAATCCATAGTTAGGTTAATTTTCGAAAAGTTAACGGAATTTTAACGGAAAATACTTAAAAAGGTCACGGTTGTAATTACCACTAAACCTCAGGGGTGCCATTGGAAAAAAGAAAAAAGTTTATACACCATTGATAAAAGCCCAAACCTCAGGGGCACCAATGATAATTTCCCTTTTTTTTTTACTTAAGTGTTCATGCATGATAGTTTTATGAATTTCTATTATGTTAACATGCATAGAAATCGTGTTTTGAGGTGTTTTTGTGAGGTTATTGTTGTGAATGAATTTTGGTGTGAGATTAGTAACTTAACGAATGTATTTTATATGAATTCCACAATAAATAAAATTTAGAAAATCACTTAACTTTATTTCCTTAAAGTTATTTCATTAAAATGGTTATTTATGAAATTTTAACTAATAAAATATGTTCTAATATATCAAAGGGGCTTAAGTATAATATTGATGGATAAAATAGTTTATAAAATCATATTATTATATTTCCTACAATTTTGGACCAGAATATAAACTTTAGGTATTATTTCTATAAATTTTTTTACTAAGTATTTTATCACTTATCGATAAAACGTAAAATGTTAAATATGAAATAATTATTAAATGAAATTATTTCAAGCTATAATTTTTATGAGACTCTTATATTTGCAGTAGGTTTGGAATTTGATCATTAGACAAGTTTATAAGACCATCTATAAACCATTGTGAATTTTAAACAAAACGGTAATTTCAAATACGATAAAATATAAAATAAATACTAAATGGACTATTTTGGACTTCAAATTTTTATGAGACACTCCCATATATATTAGGATGATATAAGGACCCTTAGACAAGTTTTTCGTGGACATTTGAGGACATTAATATTTTATCGGTAAATTGGTCAAACAATTTAGTAACTATTTATAGGCTCGTTTTTCTTGATTTTTCTGGTCTAAAACTCACTTCATATAACTTCTGGACCTCTAATATATTTTTAGAATATTTATTTTTGGTTATGATGAATTTTTAATTAATTTACTTGTTTAATCGAAGGAAATTCTTTAATAAATATTATGAAATATTTCCTTTAGTTTTATAAGTTTGTATAGTCTTGTAGAGAACTTATATAGTCTCTGGAACCTTTTTATAATTGGTGAAATTTTACTTATTGATAATCTCTTAATTATTAAATTGTCAAATATGTTGACTGTTCCTTAAGTGAATGTCTTGAGGTTTGACTAGACAAGGGTTGATTTATAACAATGTGAAATAAATAATATGGAGTCTTGTTTGAACTTATGTGTACTTGGATGAATGACTCTTATAGTAAGGAAATGTCGAACCACGGACCGGCGTGTAATCCAGCGCTTGTGTTTCCCGGCACGTAGAAATGCGGGGTAAGACAGGGGGACCGAGAGAGTCCCATCCTGTAGAAGCTCGAGCATAAATGTTGGTGGAGCGACGGCTCCCATCACAGTTAGAGTTTGGAACATGTTCCTCCTCTAGCCAGACCCTTACATATATATCAGAAAGTCATTATTATGTGTGTTGTGCGAATGTGATTTTGGGATCTAATTAAGTAGATCCATCAGATGGGTGACTGTAGCAAAGATATTTATCTACATTCATGTGATGAATGTGAAAATTTTTTGAAAGTATTCGAGAATTGAAAATGAAAAACGAGAATCGAGGAACTTAAAATCAAGTTCTGAAATGCACTCTGCCTATCTTGTGAATATATTATGATTGTCATAGTATTGCATTGTTGAGGAGTTTGTACTTGGCGTTAGGCGCTGATTCCGATTCAAACGGCTGTCATCCGTATCATGGATGGCAATATTTTTGCAGAAAGGTTTAGCTTCAAGTTTCGATCCAGGACGCAACATTTATTTTCTCTATCAAGGAATTAGCCTCGTTTTGTTTCACTTATTGGTAACTTTGATGGTCATGGTGTATTTATGCTTTTATTATGATTTTAGAAAAAAATATATGTCTTATTCTCTCAATTGTAATATTCTAGACTTGTGTTTATAAACGACTTTAAATTTCAATGAATTTTAACAGTTTTGAATTTAAGACTTCTAAATTATTTATTGTAAACATAATTATTAGTGTGAATTATTTACTGGAACTGTTGCGCCTGTTATAACAACACTATAGAGACAAGAGCAAGGTAAAATCATGCGTAAAATATGCAAAAACTAAAGTAAAACACAAGACTCGACACTAGAATGAGGAGATAAATGTGCTCTAAAACGAGCACATCAATGGGCCACTTGGGGTTTTTGGAAAAAATAGGTGAACTTTATAGTGGGTAATTGGACATGGGATGTGTGGGGTTTTGGGAAAATGGAGGTGGGTTTTAAAAATTAAATAGGTTTTTTAAATCAAGTGGGTTAGGATTTTTAAACGGTATAAAAAAGGTATTTTGGGAAAGAGAGTAGTTTGGCATTGGGTTTCTGTCACTTTATCTTCCTTCCTCAAAAAGTTGTGTCTCCTCCTTCTTCCTCCCTTCATAGTATTGTTTTCAAGTACACATGTTTTGTAGTCATGTGATGTGCTCAATTTACAGCACTTTTACGCAAAATTTTACCTTGCTCTTGTCTCCATGGTGTTTGATGTGCTCGATTTAGAGCACATTTATTGCCCTACTTTGGTGTCGTATCTCGGTGTTTTACATTGGTTTTATGCATTATACATTCGATTTTACCTTGTTCTTGTCTCCATGGTGTTTAGAGATCTTTTCAGGTTTTTTCGGGAGGTTTCGAGGTAATTCGGATCGAGTTCGAGGCTTAGACATCAAAGTCGAAGGAGAGGCACGCGTTTCGAGGCTCTCACAAGTGTTTCGGGTCATCCCCGAAGGTATCGCGAAGGTCGAGAATCGTTTGAGCATGGTTTAATTTGAAGCCTTAAAGTAACCAAGAGGCTCACATTCGGTCGAATGTGAGGGGCCTTCGGTCGAATTCGACCCCCACAGCCCATTTCCAGTAGCTCTAAGCTTTGGTCTTGGCTATAGGTCATCAACTTCCCCATGCCATCTAGAGTGTCTCAATTGACCTTCGTTCGATCTCCCTCGACCTAGCCTATCTCTATTTCCAATAGACCTACCTATGGTGGACCTAACCTAAGCCCGCTTCCTTTCCTTGCTTGTTCTTATCATTAGTTTAGTTCACCCACCTTCCTACCTACACACCATCCAACGTTTCCCACACTAACTCTTTAGTCTAGCATCCCTTGTCTCTGTAGTTCGATCCCCAACTTACCTCTATACTCGCTATAGTTGTATTTAGGGTGTTTATAAATGTGTTTGATTGACCAAGGTCTCTAACGTTTAACGACGCGTTGGAAACCCCACTATCAGTGTTCGAAGGTGTTTTCAGGTGTTTTGAAGAGATTTCAAGTTGTTTTCATTGTGTACGAGGTTTCGACACTTGCATATCAAATCATTCTCGGGTGCTCCAAGTCATCCCCGAAGACTTTGCAAAGCCCGAAAACCATTTGATGCTCATTCGAAGTTGAAAGAAAAGAAAAAAATCTGATGTATGCGGGTAATTTCGCCATTCAACCGAAGTTGGTATATTCGGCCAGAGTATTTGGAGTGCAGCGTCTGAGATTGGTTACCACTAAATTGGTTGAATTCATATCCCACGCCTAACTTTCAATATTAATATATGCCTAACTTTGTTAATTTTACTAAAGTTGACTAACTTTAGTTTTATCCATTTCGTGCCTAACCTTCTGCTTTATATATAGGGTTTTTTATGAAAAACAGCCTCAAAGTTTACCCTTTTTATGAATTACAGCCTCAAAGTTTTTTTTTTTTATGAATTACAGCCTCAAACTTTTAAAAGTGACCAGTATTACGGCCAAGTTACCGTTGACCACCCTGTCAACCGTTGACCAAGCCTTCTTCCCGGTTACTAACCCTTTTTCCTCTTTTTTTGAGTTTTCTTTTTTCTTTTTTCTTTTTTTTTAATTTAACTCCTTCTTTCTCTTCACATCTTCATCCTCTGCCTTCTTCTTCTCCATCATCTTCATCCTCTTCATCCCTAATAAACTTCAAACACTCCATTAATCTTCAAAGTCACCATTTATCTTTAAAGACCCAATTTCTCTCCTATTAAGTAAATTGGGTATTTCCAATTTCTCTCCTATTAATCTTCAAAGTTACATATCTTTTTTAAGTAAATTGGGTCTTTTCTATTAAAATTAGGTCTTTCAAAGAAATCTATGGGAGATTGAAAGACCCAATTTGCACTTTCTTCTTGAATTTCAGAAAGATGATTTTGATGGTGGAGAAGAAGATTAATGAAGAAGGAGACCCAAATTGTCTCTTGATGTGTATTTTATTTTCTGGGTTTTTCAATGATGGAATTTTGAATAATGCTTAAAGACCCAATTTCTCTCCTATTAAGTAAATTGGGTCGATTCAATTTCTCTCCTATTAATCTTCAAAGTTACATATCTTTTTAAGTAAATTGGGGCTTTCCTATTAAAATTGGGTCTTTCAAAGAAATTTATGGGAGATTGAAAGACCCAATTGCACTTTCTTCTTGAATTTCAGAAAGATGATTTTGATGGTGGAGAAGAAGATTAATGGAGAAGAAGACCCAAATTGTCTCTTGATGTGTATTTTATATTCTGGGTTTTTCAATGATGGAATTTTGAATAATGTTTAAAGACCCAATTTCTCTCCTATTAAGTAAATTGGGTCTTTTCAATTTCTCTCCTATTAATCTTCAAAGTTACATATCTTTTTTAAGTAAATTGGAGCTTTCCTATTAAAATTGGGTCTTTCAAAGAAACTTATGGGAGATTGAAAGACCCAATTGCACTTTCTTCTTGAATTTCAGAAAGATGATTTTGATGGTGAAGAAGAAGATTAATGGAGAAGAAGACTCAAATTGTCTCTTGATGTGTATTTTATTTCTTGAGTTTTTCAATGATGGAATTTTGAATAATGTTTGAAGAATTGTGATCTGGCTTTTTTTCCTTGCATTTTTATATGATGATACAATTTTAAAGTTGAATTCTTTGATGATTTTAAGAGACCAATGATTAATTTATCATATACCCATGTTTGAGTATTCTGCAACAACAACAAAACGCAGGCACAATTACAAAGAGATTAACCCAGAATTTTAACCCAAAATTTTAAAGAAAATCAAAAAACAGTAATATTCTTTAATGAAGAGATTAACACAGAATTTTAATGGAGAGTAACGTTAAAATCAAAAGAAAACGAAAATCAAGAATTTTAATCTATTTCACTAAAATTTGAGAAAAGTTGGAAAGAAATCTAGGGTTTGGAATTTGGAGAGAATTGGGTCTTTG
>JAAKBH010001226.1:0-35573 GCA_019776075.1 Amaranthus palmeri
TTTGCCATCGTCGCAAAGGTCATAGAATTCATGATGTCCGGATGCTTGCTCTTGAATTCGAAAAAGGCAAAAGCTACAAAAATGAAAAATGTCAAAATGTTAAAACATCACTCAAAAGAAAAATCACGCAAGTTCAGAAGCTTACACTGAGGCCATCGAGAACCAATTCCCATGGCTGATAAAAGAAGATCATTGCTTAGTAGCTTATTATCGATGATAAACTTCCTTTGAACAGAGACAGGGCCATAGTCCCCCATCACAATTTCAGTCTCAGCGTGGTATATTATTAGCGACTCCTCGTAGTCACATTGAGGAACTTTATAATTTAAAGTCAGATTCGGCCTCTGATCATGAGTAGTCTTAATATCCCAACCATGTGCACTATGAAGCTAGGAAGGCGAAATGATAGCGAAAACTCTTCGTGCTATCGGGCATCCCTGTTACTATCCTATACCCCCTCCTATGCTGGAAAGTAATCCATCCGGGTCCGTGAGCACAAGGACATAGTTGTGCACGAAATATGTATCGAAAAGCCGTCAAAGAAGGCTTCACATCGAAGAGGGAGCACAATATCAAGAAAGAGGTAATACAACCCCATGCGTTGGGATATAATTCTGAAACAGTGACGTTGTAGGCATTCAAAAGCTCTACAATGAAGGGGTGCAACGGAAACTGTAACACCCCTGAATTTCCGACCCTCTGAACGGAACCAAAACCGGACGAGAACGAAGGAAATTCGGGTGTTACATTTAAAATAATTTAAAATAAAGAAAAAGGATATATGTTTAAGTTTGATTAAAGAGGTTATAGAAAAACTTTCAAACAAAATCCTACGGAAATTTCGGCAGCATCTGCCTTAAATTTTAGCGCACCAAATGAATCACAAACATTAAAACGTCATGAGAAGAGGCATTAATAGCCTTGTAACAAAATCACGGCGGAATGGTCATCGCCAAAACCTTTGTCGACATACTAAGCATGGATCGTGGTTCCCATGTAAACACTTGGGTTTTCCGAAAACATAACCAGCTATACAAGCCATTCAAGATACTTTAACGAAATATAAAACGAAATAAATATTTGCAGCGGAACAAATTACATCAAAAGGAGGGCACGCCTCAAACCAAAAACATGCTCAATTACAATTCAAAACACATGAAGCGTCAAAAAAAAGTTAGAACATGGCACGTGTCAAGATTCTCACTCAATCCCCCCGTATGCAATGCAAATAAACTCCAAAAAAACCTGCAAGTGCTATCTATGATACCCCTACTGCTCAACGTAAAGTCATAGACCAACGTGTCATAGCAGGGCCATCAAAGACAAGCCATCAACAAGGAAACAGACAGTACACGTCAGTAACTAACAATAAATTATGCATACGTAACCAATAAACAATTTCGACAAAGCAAGGTGAGGAAGGTATCCAAACGTGTAAACCTCTACTCCATCTATTTCTCAATTCAATATACTTCTCAATTTCTTCACCGTCTTCTATCTCTTCAATTGCTCTTATATATCTTCTTATGTGACTAGAGGCCACCATATTGGGGTTTGCAAGACCCACATGGCAACACCTCAGCCAAGGACGGTGACGGCCATGCCGGCGCCCAATGGCAAAGTATGATCATACCCCCGTACAGCGACCATATATAGACGGTCAATGCCTCCGGGAACTAATCCAGCTGGGGTACCAATCCAGTGGAGTCACAGTAAATATCCAACTTAATGTCTCTTCAAGTAAGGAGACTTATTCTCATTCCAATCTCATAAAATCCAACATTCTAGTCTTGCGATATCAGAACCCATTCTCTACTACGTCTACGGCTGATTCCCACTTGTAGCACTAACTTAATAATATTTAATAGCAGTTCATATGTAACATAGCTCATATAATATTGCTACGCAGAGAAAACATATTCAAGATACAAGAATTAGCTACTGCGTGTACTTACCTGCTGCTGCAAGACAACAAGTCGCAAAAATCACTTCGAAGGAGGTTCTTACGGCCCTCTTATGAACCGGGCACAATGGGGAAATGAGAGAAGAGGGAGATGGAGCAGCCATGGCTGCTGTTAGGAGTGAAAAACGCAGCCTCTGCTGCTGGCGCTTGCTTGGGTGGTGCGACTGGGCTGGCGGAGGAGGCGCACGGCTGGGCTGGCGGAGGAGGCGCACGGCTGGGCTGGCGGAGGAGCTAGGCGTGCGGCTGGGCTGGCTTTAATTTGGGGTGTAGCAAGTGAAGATGGAGAGGGAAGAGAGAAGAAGGTAATGGGTTTCTCTTTGAAAATGGAGTGACGGCTCCTTGATACATTTTTATTAGGGTTTCATGACTTATCATGGTTCTTATTGTTATTATTAATTTTATTATTATTACTATTATTATTATTACTAGATTCATAAGCTCACACATTCTAATAAAATAATAATTTGACTCAAACCTCTTTATTTTAGAAGTCGTAGTTGTATTTTTAATATAAATATATGTTAATATTTAAATTCGTTTACAAACGAAACTTATTAAACTACTTTAAAATTAATTTAATATAATTATAAAATTCCCAAAGGTTATTAAATTATTAATTAATAATGTCCGAAAATCTCGGGGTGTTACAGACTACCCCCCTTAAAAGGAGTTTCGTCCCCGAAACTGGGATAACAAGAGCGTAAATCCTGAAAATTTATAATTCTAGTAACTCGAGAAGGTGTTTTATCTATTTCAGCTCATGAATTGACGTAAGAATCGTGTCCTTATCGACACCATTGACACAAGGATACTCAATCTATCAAAATATACTTATTTATGTTTCATTTCGAGTGTATGTAATCACCTACATTGACCCAACAACTAATCACAAGCATGTAAATATCACACAATTTAATTAAAACAATAAATCGAAAACATGTAGATATCACACAATTTGGTTCAAACAATCAATCAAAAGCATGAAAATTGCAATAGATTGATATCACAGACGAGAAAATGCATGCAAACACGCAAAATTCTAACGCACTCTACCCCCCTTAAGAACTTAGTTACGACCCCGTAACTTACTGACCTCGAAACATAAGCAAGGATAGAATGGTTAGACCATGACATTCTAATTATTTAATATCTCTGATCTCAGTACCACACACCTTAGTATCTAGGTCTTAATATGTTTCTTACTAAGAAAACTTTCCTTAATGTTTACAAAGTAAGGGAGAGCACACGCGACTTATAAAGTGTATTAATTGAGATCGTAACAACGCGAAATGTCATGTTATCTAAATTCTTTAAACAACTTTCTCCAGTTCTACGTGACCACCTAAGGTCGTACTTTGTGATAATCTTGCGATGTAGGAAAGTTTTAACTATTATAACTTAAACCATAAATATGGGTAGAATATCAAAACAACAAAATCTCAAAAGTAAAGAGTATAAAATTGCTCAACACTTAACTCGTATTACCATTAAGCACCCTAGACTTCAGGATGCGTGATTCTTACAAAACCGATTGGTTATCAACCCCAAATTGATTCACCATTAATTTTACTTATCATATCATAACCCTAACTTTTTTTTTTGAAAGGGATAACCCTAACTTTTTACTTAACATGAAATGTTCTTTTCATTAATCATGTATGATCAAATTATTTAATAACATATTAAATTATACATCGTGACTCGATTAGTAGATTAACAAATCAAATTAATAACTCTAAACATACTACGTGTTTCAAGTGTATGATCCAATTATATGTACCACATTTTTGCAAGTTACTGTAGCTAATAATTAAACGCTCCCAACCATCATACTAATACACATATCATAATTGTTAAACAATACCCTTCTTTATCTACCCTGATATCGAATTCTAATAACGATAATATGAGGATGATTTAGAATCAGGAATGGCAACATGGAGGTCACCAACATTTTTCAGTTGTTCATTTACCATACGACTAGATATGTTTAAAGTATAGGATTTATATCAAGAGAAAATCGCGAACTAATGTATGACTAAAGTAAGGCATCATGTACATATATAACACCAGTACTAAAGATGACATTTTATGTATACATCACAATAATTTCCAATATAAATAGCAAAGCGACACCGATACTAATTTCACAATATCTATTCTACACCATAACATTTTCATCACAACACTACCTCTAACTAGTTATAACACTGTTATCTCAACCATATGACTGTTACATCAACAATCCTAACACTATACTAAAGTACAAACAACACAAAGCTAACAAAATAATGCAGCACTTGGAATTATGCATCACCAATACTCCCTTACAAATAAGTGGAATTCAATCACCCTTCAACTTAAGATGCGAACTTAGAGATGACAACTCTAACATAAATGGTTGTATTAAAACACGTTAAAATTTCAAAACTCATTTCATTACATGCTTATTACGATCCAATGAATTCGTAACATCACATCAAAACACTTCTTGACACCAGTGTTAATATTATCTAACTCTATTTATCGCATAATAATGATTTGTATAATAATTGATTAGGACATAATTCTTTATCTCGCTTCATCTCTCAAATTATAACTATTCACATATTCATTTTCGTTTCTTCAATATTTAGATTTGAAACGCTTCTAACTTTTATTAGGACTACATTATCTTCATGAAGTCACTTTTCAAACTTAATTTACCACGTATCACACCAATCATTATTAAAACAGTAACATATGTAAAGTTCGCTTCATTTGGAGTCTCATATACGTGTTATCATTTCAAAACACTAGCAGGATAAGTGGTGATCAAAGAGATACTCTAAAGTACTTAAAAATATTTACATGTATCTTATGTGTGTAAAGACGCTCGTTTCACCTCATCATTAGATTATTTTTATCCTTACGTCTTGTAACTGCCTAGCAGGTCAGGAGAAGACAAATTTTTTTTTTCTATTTTTATTTTTAATATCATTAAATATATTCTTTTTCTTCCCTTTTTTTTCTTTCTTTGTTTTTTTTTTTTATAAAAAGAAAATTTCAATTATTATTCTATTTAGTTAACGCTTTAAAATTTCCACGATTCTTCTTCACATAATCATCTGATTAAAAAAAAACTTATCACGCATATAAGCATTTATTAAGACTAAATTATCAGTCCTTACTCATCAATAGTGCTCTCTCGTATCAATCCATAGGCCCTTCACGTGCGATTTGTTCATGATGATTATTCTTTAACTATCCACCTTAAATAAAGTTACCAATTTATGGAAGAAAAGATATATCACGTAGCTACGAAATACAATCTAAAACCAGAGGATTTGCAAATAACACGTTTCTCCTTTGATACTCAAACTCATGTGTCTTTAAGAAGGAAAAAAAAAAAAATTCATCTGAAGAACCACATCAATTCGTTTTTGACAAAAGAGTAGTGATTTTAAAGTCGTTATCACATGACAAACATGAATACTATATTAACTATGATGAGGGTTGGATGCTTACAAAATCAAAATCAATAACAGGAGACCCTTATAGTGTATAATTCATTAAAATATCTATAAACTAAATAACTCAGGCTAATAGGTTGACTATCGTTTTTACTCTCACCCGATTCTTAAGGTCTCACTACATACATAAGATGTTTAGGAAATGTTATATATTACATCAATCAATTTAAAGCATCAGTCTCAATCACTGTATGAGTTTGGAAAACGTTATTGGTAGACATGACTATGTCACACAAAAACTCAACACCAATATCAAATGTTTTAACAAGGCATAGATGAAGCTGATGTAGTAAGGGTAGTAAAATTATTCAAGGTAGTGTTTAATGACCATAGCATACTAGTAGATGGACATATATTATAACTTTTACTAATAAATAATAATATGATATAAGTCAATTTCAAGACATTTTCATATAGAAAAGTTTTAGGAAATACTTGTATACTACTAAAATTTCAATTTAAAAGAAAAAAAAACCCCACTTTAATACTTAAGCAACTCAATTGACTTTTGATTTACTTATTTTAGCTTGACAATTTTATCTCAGAAAGACAATCAAACACTCAACACTTTCACTTAAAACGCTAGTGAGTTTTATATATGTAGATGAGAACTTTAGTTCTGCAACTGAATCATTATTTAAGTTATAGATTTAAGAAGACGTTCTACAATAAAATTTTGGTCAAGAACAATATAAAGTATTCATAATGATTCAATCACCACATTCATGACTATCCCATCTATAAAGTCCTTCAACTCAATTGTGACAACCCATTAATACTATAATTGGATTATCAACTTAACTAATGTTTTCAAAAATAAATAAATTGATTCATACTACGATAAACATGTAATTCTCTAAATCTTTGCACTTAATTCAAGGAGCACGACACAAGTCAATCCAATGTACTATACTAATATGACATTTAATACTATTGATAACAAAAAAAAAAATACAACGAAAAGTTGGTGTGGTCGATGGTCAAACGCACCATAGTGTTGAATGGTCATCATCACTTCCTGACACTTGGGAGACATTTTCAAAATCTAATTGAAAATCATTTATATAACATTTTAGGGTTGGTTAGACGTTACTCCGAACTGTACTTGACACTTTCTTGCACTTGTATAAATTAAATAATTAATCTTTCACGTTATCGAATACATAATCTCTTTACTTAAAACATAGCTTTTACATCGCTTCTTGATTGTAATCCATGACTCGATGCAAGACTAAATTAAATTTTTTTTAAAAAAAAAAAAAAAAAAAAAACTCACACTCGTGCTACCACTTCATTTACATGAATCACCAGCTTGACTTCAAAAACTATAATATTATCCTTAATATATAATCAAGACTTTATTTACAGGCTATCATATCAATTATCTAACTAATCAACTTCACTTACAATCACGTGTAAATATGATCTTATTATTTATTTATTTTTTTTTACTTAATTTTTTTTTTTTTTTTTAATTCCTCATCTTTATTCGTGTTTACACTATTTACAATCATACTTGCGCAATCATTAACAATCTTCAAAAGAATTATGGTCACCACATCCTCGTAATGACGAACGAATGTACTTGACAAATGAAATGTTCAAACAAACAAATAAACATTGAATTTATGTGTAAGATCAATATCGAACTCATAAGCTTTGCGAAAACAATTAACATGAACAAATGTTCAAGCACATAAGACTAAAGTTTATACTATCCTTGCAATCAAAAGGAAATACCAGTTACCACCAACTTCTCTATAAGTCCATTATCCATACACTGTTTGCCGTAATTAATATCTATCACCCAACTCATGAATTGTCCAACATCAAAACAATTGTCATTAGTACTTGGATAACACCTAAATCACCTCTACTTAATTGATTAGCATCATATCATCATTCAAACCACAATCATAACTTTTAATTATAAAAAAAAAATAACATACATGAAAATAAGTCTTAAAATAAGCTAAACAAACTGTTTATTTACCTATTCACAAGCAATGATAATCATTATGCATGACAATGTAATATGCACCTATCCCATATCTACCCAAACTCTCAAAGCAGGTTAACTTCGAAAACAAAACAATGATCAGCATTAGAGAAAACACGAAGCGTTTAGGAAAGATAGGAACCACTGGCTCTGGTAACCACCTGTAACACCCCTGAATTTCCGACCCTCTGAACGGAACCAAAACCGGACGAGAACGAAGGAAATTCGGGTGTTACATTTAAAATAATTTAAAATAAAGAAAAAGGATATATGTTTAAGTTTGATTAAAGAGGTTATAGAAAAACTTTCAAACAAAATCCTACGGAAATTTCGGCAGCATCTGCCTTAAATTTTAGCGCACCAAATGAATCACAAACATTAAAACGTCATGAGAAGAGGCATTAATAGCCTTGTAACAAAATCACGGCGGAATGGTCATCGCCAAAACCTTTGTCGACATACTAAGCATGGATCGTGGTTCCCATGTAAACACTTGGGTTTTCCGAAAACATAACCAGCTATACAAGCCATTCAAGATACTTTAACGAAATATAAAACGAAATAAATATTTGCAGCGGAACAAATTACATCAAAAGGAGGGCACGCCTCAAACCAAAAACATGCTCAATTACAATTCAAAACACATGAAGCGTCAAAAAAAAGTTAGAACATGGCACGTGTCAAGATTCTCACTCAATCCCCCCGTATGCAATGCAAATAAACTCCAAAAAAACCTGCAAGTGCTATCTATGATACCCCTACTGCTCAACGTAAAGTCATAGACCAACGTGTCATAGCAGGGCCATCAAAGACAAGCCATCAACAAGGAAACAGACAGTACACGTCAGTAACTAACAATAAATTATGCATACGTAACCAATAAACAATTTCGACAAAGCAAGGTGAGGAAGGTATCCAAACGTGTAAACCTCTACTCCATCTATTTCTCAATTCAATATACTTCTCAATTTCTTCACCGTCTTCTATCTCTTCAATTGCTCTTATATATCTTCTTATGTGACTAGAGGCCACCATATTGGGGTTTGCAAGACCCACATGGCAACACCTCAGCCAAGGACGGTGACGGCCATGCCGGCGCCCAATGGCAAAGTATGATCATACCCCCGTACAGCGACCATATATAGACGGTCAATGCCTCCGGGAACTAATCCAGCTGGGGTACCAATCCAGTGGAGTCACAGTAAATATCCAACTTAATGTCTCTTCAAGTAAGGAGACTTATTCTCATTCCAATCTCATAAAATCCAACATTCTAGTCTTGCGATATCAGAACCCATTCTCTACTATGTCTACGGCTGATTCCCACTTGTAGCACTAACTTAATAATATTTAATAGCAGTTCATATGTAACATAGCTCATATAATATTGCTACGCAGAGAAAACATATTCAAGATACAAGAATTAGCTACTGCGTGTACTTACCTGCTGCTGCAAGACAACAAGTCGCAAAAATCACTTCGAAGGAGGTTCTTACGGCCCTCTTATGAACCGGGCACAATGGGGAAATGAGAGAAGAGGGAGATGGAGCAGCCATGGCTGCTGTTAGGAGTGAAAAACGCAGCCTCTGCTGCTGGCGCTTGCTTGGGTGGTGCGACTGGGCTGGCGGAGGAGGCGCACGGCTGGGCTGGCGGAGGAGGCGCACGACTGGGCTGGCGGAGGAGCTAGGCGTGCGGCTGGGCTGGCTTGAATTTGGGGTGTAGCAAGTGAAGATGGAGAGGGAAGAGAGACGAAGGTAATGGGTTTCTCTTTGAAAATGGAGTGACGGCTCCTTGATACATTTTTATTAGGGTTTCATGACTTATCATGGTTCTTATTGTTATTATTAATTTTATTATTATTACTATTATTATTATTACTAGATTCATAAGCTCACACATTCTAATAAAATAATAATTTGACTCAAACCTCTTTATTTTAGAAGTCGTAGTTGTATTTTTAATATAAATATATGTTAATATTTAAATTCGTTTACAAACGAAACTTATTAAACTACTTTAAAATTAATTTAATATAATTATAAAATTCCCAAAGGTTATTAAATTATTAATTAATAATGTCCGAAAATCTCGGGGTGTTACAGAAACCTCATGCCTTGCATAAATGATTCCCTATATACAGCAATACAACCAGGGGGCGTATTCTTCACGGTGGCAAGAGGATTGGGTTTTATTATCTCAAAACCCTCCTCGGGCAAACCCCACTTTATTCTCAACCAATCTTTCTTTTTAGTGAGGGTTTTGGTCCAACCCGGACGAATCCTAAAGTTTAAAGGCTCCCCATTTGGTACATACTCTGGACCTTCATATAACGGATTTTGGGACAAATCAACTTCTCCTCCTGTAGAGGTAGGTTGCTTCCTAGAGATGCAATTCTTCATCGGCCTGTACATGGGGCTAACCAACTCAAAAGGGCTCGGCATAGTCCAACCAAGACATTCATCCCCCGAAATAAAGGCTACCGTAGGCTCCCAAGGGAAAGGATAAGTCTTTTCGGGAAAATTTACAGAAGACTCCGAAGATGACTCATATACAGCTACATACATGTCCAAGTCATCACCATTATCAGATTCAAGGTCCCCAAGTACTTGGTAATTTCCATGGTTATTTCATTCAAGAGTCAATGCAATAAGTTCATAATTCACAATTCACCTTTATTCCAACCTAGCATACAAATCCTACATCCCATGACAAAAATTTGGCAAAATAATTAGGAAAATTATGTACAACATACTTACAAGAGGCAAGGAAATAGGGAAGCTCCAATCCCTACAGCAATTCAAATACCCTACAACAAGCATTTAACAATTACAAGACAATCAAGAGCAAAAGCAATGAAGATGACCTTGAAACATTTGAAGAAAGTTTGAAGAAAGTTTAAAGAAAGTTTGGAGACAGTTGAAGAAACCTTCACTATTTTCAAAATTACAATAGATTCGAAAAAAGTAAAGGTTTGGGGACAAGATAATGCATGAAGATGCTTAGAATTCTAAGACTCACCTTAAAAGCTGAAGAAATGAAATTTTCTCTCACTAGAGGTCAAGTTGATTTCCTAAGTCACAAAGATATCAAATGGGACTTATATATACTTATCAATCTTCAACCATGAAGATTTTATTTTTCCTTTTTCTTTTTTCAAATATACAAGTCATTTGAATTACAAATTTATCCGATTCTTGGGATATGCTCGGACTCTTTCAAGTCCCAAAAAAAATTATCTTCCTTTACAAGCCTTCCTATACGGTTCCCTTTTACTCATTTTTATTTTCATTGTTTCCTTTCAAAATTAAAAAGGTGTAAAGGTATGGTAAGCAAACCTAGACACTATTTCTCCATAACCCACAAAAATTCCACACTTAAATTTTATCTATGTGTTATCACGAGTAATTGGGTTCGAACACTCATAGCATCTGATCTCGATGTCCGGGTGGGGCGTATAATATATCATTTCGAAGCTCTTGAAGTCTAGTTTCTAACGCCACCGGTCTTGCACCATTCCGAGCTATGTATCAAAAGTTATAATCAAAACAGTGAACACGTGTCTTTAGAGTCGCGAGAAGTGAAAATAATCTATGTGCTTTCAAAATGTTTTACTCGGCATCTTGAAATTCTCTACAGCAATATCAGAATTATAATCATCATCAACATGCTGCATTATTGCAATACTCAATATATGATCAAATTAGCAATAATGTAAACCCAAATGTGGAAGCTTCCATCAAATGACAAAAATGGATGGCATCAATTAGACATCAAGATAGTCAATTAGCATGGCTTCAAAAGGTTGCTTTTACTTGAATTACTTCACTAGGCCGGACTCTCACGGAGGAGTATTTGAAAATTTATTAAGTAGGATAAAACCCGATATGCTCGGACTGTAAAATGGTAAAGTATTTAAGTCTTGAAGAAAGTGAAATTGTATGCTCGGACGCCATGGAAAGTGAAAATTTTAGAGCTTCAAGCTAAGTGATTTAATTTATCACATTCCACAATTTTAGAAAACAAACAAATCTTCCATTATCCTAACAAATACTACCTTCTACACATTACCTTCTACCTTCTACAAAAAACAAACAAGCATATTGCCCACCTCAAAGTCCAAACAAATACTACCTTCTACAGATTACATTTGTAAGACATGTAAATATCAAATCTTCCATTATCCTAATTATCTACTACAAAAACCCATTCATCCAAGTCAAGCTTAGTAGGGCACTAAGATAATCCTCAAGATGAAAAAATGTGTGTATGCTCGGCCATTTTGCAGTAATCTTGTTTTTATGAGTTCTTTAAAATATGACAATTTCGAGTTAGACCCGGAATCGATGCCCCAAAGTGATTGAAGATACCTTGAAAAATGGGGAGTCAAAAATGCTAGTTCCAGGTGTTTTTAAATGGAGTTTCAAAAGAAATGGATAAGCTCTCGAAAATGGTAAACATGAGAATGGAGGTGAAGGTAGAAAACAAATTTCTGAATTTCCATGTACTAGATGTATGGAGAAGGATTTGAATGACAATAGTGGGCATTTATACAAACCCACGTGAATGGGTGTTGTTTTACCACTTGCAAGTGCCAACTCAAAAAAATAAAAAGATATCTAAAAATGAAGGATGACGCTTATTCGCCTAGATAAGTTCCCAAAATTAATTGAGTATTTTGTTGGGGCTCATTAGCGTGAGAACATGCTCATGTTCTATTTCATCTGGAGAGGCCGAGATATTAAAAAGTCATTACAAGTCGTAGTTAGGTTGATGTGCCTCGTTAGAAATTTTTCGAAGCCCCTTATTGTCAAGATTCCGCACACAGTCCGCCAATTATCGTTCGACATTAACGCCGTATGTGCGTGGGGCTAATGTTTTGGGCCTAAGGCCCCAATATTACTTGGGTCTTATATATGGTCAAACCCAAGTCAAACATAGTCAATAAAATAGTCAAACCCAATTCCGGATTACGTGTCGATCTGTTTCGTGATTTATCGGCCCAAAAAGCAGATACGGTCTGTTTTAACATCAATATGAAGCAAACGACTATAAATACTCGCAAAATGCCCTATTGAAGTAAGTTTTTCTCCCATATTCTCTCTAAGTAATTCATTGTCAAATTTAATATTCAACCTCGTTCTGACTTAAGCATCGGAGTGGCTTTCCCGGGTGCCACCCCCGGGCTAGTAACCTGTGTTCGTTTTGTAGGATTGTTCGAAGATCTTCAACCACATTCGACCATCTTCAATCACATCCAACCTCAAGTTATTAAATCGGGCTACCATATACCTCTACACGTGGACGTTTCTACTTGGAGTCACAGCATAAATTACCCTTCCCCCTCTTAATATAAATTGTAACTAAGTTTCACCCGAAACACAATTGTTGTAATGTACATAAAATGCATTCTTAGTAATCAAATTCAACGACAGAAGACAATTCCTAATTAAAAATAGGGAAATTCCACATGGTAGCATCCAGTTTTAATGAAATGCTAGTGGTAGCACTCTTTTAAGAAAATTACACATGGTAGCATCTAGTTTATGTACTATCTAATTGCCGTAGCATTTTCCGTTAAGTTCTTGTTAGATTCCGTTAAATTCATCATTTTGTAAGTTTTTTTCCACATGGTAGCATCCAGTTTTTGTTTAATTCACCATTTTAACGTTTAATTCACCATTTTAATGTTTGATTCACCGTTTAATTTATTAACGCTCATAAATGTTTAAATATTTTATAGAAAAATTATAAGAAACTATCTAATATGGTCGAAATAAGTACTTATTTGCCTATTTTTCGATACGTAAACCGAAAAAAATCTTTGGCGTCATTTTTACCTATCATAATGATTTTTTTTAAAAAAACGGACGTTGCAATTATTCTTATGGGGTAACTCTTTCGAAAATCCGGTCGAAACAAGTACTTATTCGCCTATTTTCCGAAACGTAAGCCGAAAAAGATATTTGACGTTATTTTTACCCATCATAACGATTTTTATTTTGAAAAAACAAACGTCGCTACTATCCTTGTGGGATAATTCTTTCGAAAATTTGATCGAAACAAGTACTTATTCGAAAGAGTACTTGTTGCGACCGATTAATTAAACATAAAAATGGTGAATTAAATGTTAAAACTAATTTACCATAAAATTATTTAACATTTATAATTTTTCCATAAAATTATTAAACTTTTATGGACGTTAATGAATTAATCGGTGAATTAAACAATAAAATGGCGAATTAAACAAAAACTGGATGCTACCATGTGAAAAAAAACTTACAAATGATGAAGTTAACGGAATCTAACAAGAACTTAACGGAAAATGCTATGGCAATTAGATAGTGCATAAACTGGATGCTACCATGTGAAATTTTCTTAAAAAAATGCTACAATTGGCATTTCATTAAACCTGGATGCTACCATGTGGAATATCCCTTAAAAATATAATGGTTTTCTAATGAAGAAAGCTCAAAATAATGAGCTTTGACAATCTGGGATACAATAGTGCTATTCATTCTTTGTTTTCTTTTCATATTATTTTTTTATTGAAAATTCCAAAGATGATTATTAAGAGAAGAAAGAAATACACTGAACTAGGATGAAAGACATAACTTGCCGGCATAAAAAGCCCTACGAAAGAGAAAAATTCGTTGGACCACTGTAACACCGCTGAATTTCCAACCCCTTAAACAAAACCAAAACCGCAAAGAACGAGAGGAAATTCAGGTGTTACATAAAAAGAAAAATAAAAAGAATTTATATAAACGTTAAAGGTTAACTTTAAAGACGTGAGTAGAAATTTCGACAGCATCTACCCTAAAACTGTTAGCCTTTGTGGGAAAAAAAGTTATTTAGAATCTAATAAAGTAAAGGCATCAACGGCCTATTAAAGCTCTATCACGACGAAATGATTCATCGTCGGCTTCTCTAATCAACATGCCAAGCATGGATCGTGGTTCCGGTGTCAACGCTTGCATTTTGAACTGACTTGACTCTTTAAACCATACAAGTTATAAATAACGCAACGAAGACAACTTATACAAAAAGGAGGACATGTGCCTCAAGCCAAAGACACAAACAAATTTAAATACAAATAAACTACATATGTAGCGTCAAAAACAAATATAACATTGCATGCTTCAAAGTTCTCACTCATTCACCCCGTATGCAATGGATAGAAACTCCATCACCTGTAACGTCTATCTATGATGTCTCCGCTGCTCAGCATAAGATCATAGACCAACGCATCATAGTAGGGCATCAAAGACGATCCATCAACAATGAAAACAAATAACACACGTCAGTAATTAACATCATATTATAATAAGGCATCATCAGCATCAATAAAGTATGTCATATTATGAGGGTGATTTCACAACGCTCCAAATGCCAATCATAACAACTAAACATCACTTCTTACTTCTCACTATCATATCTATCTTCTTCACTTCTTTTCGACTTCATAACTTCTTGAACACCACTTTCAAATTCTATATATATCTAACTAGAGGCCCCCATATTGAAGTTTGCTAGACCCACATGGCAACACCACAAGTAAAGGGCGGTGATGGGCCATACCGCTGCCCAATGGTAATGTATAAACATACCCCCACACAGCGACCATATATAGATGATCCTACCTCCAGTTGCTAAAGCAACTAAGGCACCAAACCAGTGGAACCAACATACCTAAACATGTGTGACTAAAGGCCACAACAGGGTTTACAAGGCTCACATGGCAACACCTCAACCAAGGGCAATAACGGGCCATACCGGCACCCAATGTTAAAGTATGAACATACCTCCGTACAGGGACCATATATAAGTAGTCCAACCTTCGGGAACTAAACGACTGGGGTACCCAAACTAGGGGAGCCACAATAATCGAACAAATCTGCTATCACTACAACAAATTTAGCTTTTTGCAACATTAGATTTAGTGGCATTAAAAAATGCCACTAATTCAAATTTTTAG
The DNA here is from genome assembly GCA_019776075.1 of Amaranthus palmeri. Lineage (NCBI taxonomy): Eukaryota > Viridiplantae > Streptophyta > Magnoliopsida > Caryophyllales > Amaranthaceae > Amaranthus > Amaranthus palmeri. Next base: position 15,450 of record JAAKBH010001226.1, read on the forward strand.
TGTAATATTTATTGATTTTAATTTTAAGTTTCACCATAAAGTGATTTAGCGACATTTAATTTGGTCTTTAGTGGAATATGTAATTGTCACAATAGTCTATCGTGACGTTTGTGAGAAATGCCACTAGATCCTATGTCACTAAAAGTTTTAGTGTGACTTTTTAATATTTTACTTAAGGGTCTAATAATGGTCACTACACTACTAAAAATGTTGTCTCCACCTACGCTTAAAAATGAATTTAGGCACGCTTATAAGTGAGGTTAATGCATTTAGCCACGCTTAATTAAGCGTGCTTCCAGCTTGTGCGGGTGAAATTTAGGTACACTTAATAAGCGTGACTAAATTGCCACGCTTATAAGCGTGACTAAATTGCCACTCTTATAAGCGTGGCTGATATTACCTTTTGCCATGCTATGGGCTGAAAGCTTTTCTCACTTAATAAGCGTGACTAAAAAATTATTATTATTATTATTATTATTATTATTATTATTATTATTATTATTATTATTATTATTATTATTATTATTATTATTATTATTATTATTGAAAAATTGTATTTGTATTAACCAAAATTATTATAAAAAAATGTATACAAACTTAATACAAAAAGGGAAAAGAAAAGATAAAATAACAATTAGCCCTCAAGTATACATTAATTAAGAAAAGATTCATACAAGCTTCAAAAGTAGCCCCGACCATGCCTAAACCTATACAAAGTTATCATGGTGAGCTTAAAAACGACCTTTATATAAACTATATTGTCTTCCTTACAATCTCATTTATCACAATATAGACTATTTACAACCTTGTATCCAAAGACCATCACTTTGCTACTAGAGTAAGTGCCCACCGTCGATGGCTGTTGAAGTTGTGAAACCAACTAGTGAGGAGAAATAAATTGAATTCATCATTATCCATGATAACGTAATGTTGATCGACATTAACTACATCATACAAAAAATGGTTTAACAAATAATCAGAGTGGTTCATGATAAACAACAAATCTATGGACAAGAAAGTTCATATTTGTACACTAAAGTAAAATTAAGTACATAGATTGAATTACTTAATCAACAAACCAATGCTTACAAATTTGACAATATTTCCCACTTGAAATCAATACAAGCCACTTAAATGAAGACTCTGAGATTTAGAGTGAAACAATTAATCAATATAGAATAAATTACAAGAGATAATTTAACAAAAATATGTTGTGGCAGTAGTGAAAAGAGAAACATCATTAATCATTAGCCATATATCTAAGATGAAAACTCAGAACCCCATAACCATTTCCAGTGAAAATTGACTTTTGATTATAAAACAAGCTATTATCCTAGAATTGCAGTTAAACGCACATCAGACAAGAATGCAGTCATTAGAAACAATTTTAATCCATTAGGCTTCAACAAATATTTAATCCACTTTTATTAAGCTTTTCAGTAGCTTTTTTATATTAGCTTTCCAGGTTTGAGAATCACAGGGTTTTTGTGAAGAAAATATCACATCTGGAAATTTAAATCCTAAAAAAGAGATAGAAATACATTCAATCCCAAATCCTAAAAAAACAAGTACAACAAAGCTTTGAGATTATGACTCGCCGTCTTAAAAGTTGAGGTTCTACAAAGTTTTGAGATTATGCAAAGGATTCATTATAAAAGAAACAAGTGAAGAGTCAGAGGTGGTGGACCAAATATGAAAACCCAAGAAAAAAGCATTAACCTTTCACAACTCCACAAACCAAAACACCATCAAAAATAAAAACCAGCAAAATTCCTTCTATTTCTTCCTAACTTTACCTCAAAATCAATGTCTAGAAATTTCTAAGCAAAAAAAATTTCCCCAATTCCATCATTTAAACAAACAAACACACCACAAAAACTATGCAAACATGAAACATGAGACCCAAGAAAAAAGCATTAATTTTTCACAACTCCACAAACCAAAACACCATTAAAATAAAACCCAACAAATACCTTCTATGTCTTCCAAAATTCACCTTAAAATCATTGTCTAGAAGGTTCTTAGCAAGAGAAAATTTCCCCAAATTCCATCATTTTAACAAACAAACCCATGACAAAAACAATGCAAACATGAAACCCAAGAGAAAAGCATTAATCTTTCACAACTCCACAAACCAAAACACCCGAAAAAAAACCCAACAAATTCCTTCTATTTCTTCCTAAATTTACCTTAAAATCAATGTCTGGATAGTTATTAACAAGAGAGCGAGCAAGACGTTCAGCAGTCTCTTGACCACCAACCCGAGAAACCCGAACAACCCACCATTGTGGGCCTAAAAGGGCCAAATTATCAAGGTTAAGTTCTTCAGTCCAAGAAGCATATCTCTTCTTAGGCTTCTTTATAAGCCTCATTTCTACTTCTTCTTTCCAAGTAAAAGCTTTACTTTCTCTCCTTTCATTTCTAAGCTTTCTTCTCTCTCTTGCAGGTAATTTTTCTTCTTGTTGTTCTTCAAGGGATTTTATGGTTGCTGAGATTAGGGTTAGGTGTTTAAATTTGGGGATAATTGAGAAAGATGAGGGTGAATATGAAGAGGAGTCCACCGGTTTAGGGTTTAGTTGTGAGAGAGACTATTAGTAATGTAAAGAGATGGGAAAATGAAGGAAGGGTAAAATTAGGGGTTTTTAGAAGACCAGTAGTCAGGAGCTTTAAATTAGGGGTTTTTAGGTTTTTTAATTTATTAATAGTGTTAGTCACGCTTAATAAGCGTGCCTAACAATAAAAGCTCTTACTCACGCTTATTAAGCGTTGCTTTGATTCCCACGATTAATAAGCGTGCCTAACTAAAATAAGACCATTACACTTAGTTAAGTGAGGCGAATTAAGTGTAGGTATGGACAACATTTTTAGTAGTGCTAAATCCTCTATATACACTATAAGAAATCAGAAATAGCGACATTTAAATTAAATGTGGCTAAATATATCCCACTAAAAGCAAATTATGTTGTAGTGTATCTCTTCAATAAGGGACTCATTCTCTTTACAACCAACAACTTTCTTTCTCCATCACTAAAGGACTCCTTTCCATTCCTAAACGTAAATCAATCACATGAATAAGGGGATCATTCCCAATTCAACTAACATATATCAATCTCAATAATAAGGGAGTCATTCACATTCAAGCTAACGCCAGTCAAACTCGTGAATAAGAGAATCATTCACATTCAAACTAGCAATAATCAATCTCATCAATAAGGAAGCAATTCACTATTCAAACTAACAATAAACAATATCATTTATAAAGGACTCGCCCCCCCCCCCCCCCTTTCAAACAAATAATGTTCAATTCAATAACATGGGAATCGAATCATTCCTATTCAATTTATTATAAAATTTTTTAAGCATGTGATATTTTAATTTGATGCGAAATTAGTCAAATTGTTGGCCCATTTGAGTTTGACTAAAGGCCACAACAGGGTTTCCAAGGCTCACGTGGAAACACCTCAACCAAGGGCAATGACGGATTCAAACCGGCACCCAATGTTAAAGTATGAACATACCCCTGTACAAGGACCATATATAGGTGGTCCTACCTTCGGGAACTAAACCGACTGGGGTACCCTAACTAGGGGAGCCGCAATAATCGAACAAATCTGCTATCACTAAAACAAATTTAGCTTTTTGCGACATTGGATTTAGTGGCGTTAAAAAAAATTCAAATTTTTAGTGTAATAATTATTGGTTTTAATTTTAAGTTTCACCATAAAGTGATTTAGCGACATTTAATTTGGTCTTTAGTGGCATATGTAATTGTCACTATAGTCTATCGTGGCATTTGTGAGAAATGCCACTAGATCCTATGTCGCCAAAGGCTTTGGTGTGACTTTTTAATATGTTGCTAAAGAGTCTAATAATGGTCACTAAATCCTCTATATACACTATAAGAAATTAGAAATAGCAAATTATGTTGTAGTGTATCTCTTCAATAAGGGACTCATTCTCATTACTACAACCAACTTTCTTTCTCTATCACTAAAGGACTCCTTCCTATTCATAAACATAAATCAATCACATGAATAAGGAGATCATCCCCAATTCAACTGACATAAATCAATCTCAATAACAAGGGTGTCATTCACATTCAAGCTAACGCAAGTCAAACTCGTGAATAAGAGAATCATTCGCATTCAAACTAGCAATAGTCAATCTCATCAATAAGGAAGCCATTCACTATTCATATTAACAATAAACAATATCATTTATAAGGGACTCGCCCCACTTTCAAACAAATAATGTTCAATTCAATAACATGGGAATCGAATCATTCCTATTCAATTTATTATAAACTTTTTTAAGCATGTGATATTTTTATTTGATGCGAAATTAGTCAAATTGTTGCCCATTTGAGTGTGACTAAAGGCCACAACACGGTTTGCAAGGCTCACATGGCAACACCTCAACCAAGGGCAATGACGGGCCATACCGGCACCCAATGTTAAATTATGAACATACCCCCGTACAAGGACCACATATAGGTGGTCCTACCTTCGGGAACTAAACCGACTGGGGTACCCTAACTAGGGGAACCACAATGATCGAACAAATCTACTATCACTACAAGAAATTTAGCTTTTTGCGACATTGGATTTAGTGGCATTAAAAAATGTCACTAATTCAAATTTTTAGTGTAATAATTGTTGATTTTAATTTTAAGTTTCACCATAAAGTGATTTAGCGACATTTAATTTGGTCTTTAGTGGCATATGTAATTGTCACTATAGTCTATCGTGGCATTTGTGAGAATTGTCACTAGATCCTATTTCGCTAAAGGCTTTAGTGTGACTTTTTAATATGCTGCTAAAGGGTCTAATAATGGTCACTAAATCCTCTATATACACTCTAAGAAATTAGAAATAGCGACATCTAAATTAAATGTCGCCAAATATATCCCACTAAAAGCAAATTATGTTGTAGTTTATCTCTTCAATAAGGGACTCATTCTCATTACAACCAACAACTTTCTTTCTCCATCACTAAAGGACTCCTTCCCATTCATAAACATAAATCAATCACATGAATAAGGGGATCATTCCCAATTCAACTAACATAAATTAATCTCAATAACAAGGGAGTCATTCACATTCAAGCTAACGCCAGTCAAACTCGTGAATAAGATAATCATTCGCATTCAAACTAATCAATCTCATCAATAAGGAAGCCATTCACTATTCAAACTAACAATAAACAATATCATTTATAAGGGACTCGTCCCCCTTTCAAACAAATAATGTTCAATTCAATAACATGGGAATCAAATCATTCTTATTCAATTTATTATAAACTTTTTTAAGCATGTGATATTTTTATTTGATGCGAAATTAGTCAAATTGTTGGCCCATTTGAGTTTTGATGATGACTTAACATTTATAAACAAACAAAGTTTTAGAGATTGTGTTGTTGGTCGTAAATCCGTTTAGTCAAAATCGTAGGTGGTACCTAAGAGGCTTGTTGAAAGAATGTTGCATGTCAAAGTCAAAGTCAAGACAAATGAGTCAATCTTGAAGGTCAAAAAGTCAAACAAATTATTCTTCCTCCAAGGTTGATAAAATTGAAGTAAGATCAGATGGAGACAATGCAGTGTTCCTAGCAAAGCAAGTCTGAGAATAGAGTAAACTAAAAATAGGAAATTTAGGTTTTCTATAATCTAGTTGTTTTGTACGGATAAATTAGAGTTTTTTTGCATAAGGATATTAATTGGCGAAAATAATTAATTTAATTGTGAGTTAAAAAATTAAATATTCTATTTATTCTGCACTAAAATAGGAATTTACTAAATTAGCTTTAAATTTGCAAAATGTAACCGTGGGACTTGGAGTAACTTCCAAGTTTCCTACCCACTATCCCACATCTTAATATAATGGGATTATGGTTGAGTTACATGGTCCTATCTCATATAAAAGGTATTTTGTAAACGGCCATACCATGTGTGTGTGCCCTAATCAAGAAAATCAAGAGAGATTATTGAAGAAAAGGAAAAATATACAATTGCTTTATTTGGCCAATTAATTCCAAAATATATTACTTGTGCATTCTTTAGTTTTTTTATCCAATTTAGAGAAATATTTTGTAAAGGGTTTTTGAGTGTGTAAATTAGACTTTGAGATGTCTAAGGGGAACCGTGAGCAAGAACTTGTAAAAGAGAAGAGAAAGAGAAAGAGAAGAAGAGGAGTGACCTAGATGAGAAGAGAAGAAATTGTTTTATGTAATTGTGTTGTAATTACATAAAACATAATAAGAAAATATTTAAAATCCAGAGGTATTGGTTTTCTTTCTATTAGGCCTAGAAAGTTTCCACGTAAAATTCTTATCTCCATTTAACATTCTTACATTTGCTTTAGTATTTTGTTAGATTTTAATTCCCGCAAAAACAGGATATTAATACTTATAAAAGCAATACAACAATTCACCCCGCTTATTGTTGCATTCATACTTCTCTAAGTGTTTCTACAGTTTGTATCAGAGCCCAGTTCCGCATTTGATCAGCAAACCCTGACAGTCGTATCTTGGTATTTTAGAGATGTTGAAAATGAATGAACGTATGGAAGATGGTTACTCTACTGAAAGACCTCGTATGTTCGATGGAAAATTCTACACATATTGGAAGAATAGGATGGAAATCTGCATCAAGGCTGAAAATTATCAAGTTTTGAGAGTCATCGAAATTGGAGATTTTGAGGTAACAACTACCAACTCCAATAACGAGACTATTCCCAAACCGATAACTGAATATGAGAAAGAAGATTTTCAGAAAATGGAGATGAATGCTCTTACCATCAAATTACTTCACTGTGGGCTTGGATCAAATGAACACAATCGTATTATGGGTTGCAAAACGGCCAAGCAGATTTGGGTACTGTTAGAAGTTATCCATGAAGGAACTAGTGACGTGAAGCGTTCCAAGATTGACTTGCTAATGTCAAAATATGAAAGGTTTGTTATGGAACCTAGAGAAAGTATATATTCAAGAAATGTTCACTAGGTTTACTAACATAACTAACGAACTTGTCTCACTTGGAAGGATCATTCCCTTAGATGAACAAGTTAGGAAAATCCTAAGAAGTCTTCCTCAAGATGACCGCTGGAGAGCTAAGATTACAGCCATACAAGAATCCAAACATTTCACAAAGTTCAATCTGGAAGAGCTGGCTGGTTCCCTTATGACTCATGAATTACATCTGAGAAAAGCAGACAATTCCAGAAATAAAGGCTTGGCTCTGGCAACAAATGAACAAGAAAAGTCAGAATATGATAAGGAAGAGACAGTAATGTTGGTTCGAAAATTCAAGAAGTTTTTAAGGAACAACAGATATAACAATCAAAGAAACAACAAAGAAAAAGGAATTGCTCATTCCAAAGCCAACTTCGAATGTCATAAGTGTAGAATTACTGATCATTTCATCAAAGAGTGCCCTCAATGGAAGAATGAGAAGGGCAAAGGGAAGGCAAGGGAAACAGGAAGACTACCAATGAAAGGAAACTTCAACAAAACAGACTTTCGCAAAGCCATGATAGCTGCATGGGGAGAATCTGAAAGCGAAGCTGAAACCGAAGCTCCCGTTGAAGAAGAAACAACTAATCTTTGTCTCTTGGCAACACATGATGAGAAGTCCAAAGAAAAAGAGGTATTGTCTTCTAACTCATTTCCCAATTACCTATTTAGACTGGATAAACATGAATTAATTAAAATGATTTTGGAAACACAAAATCATCTAGATAAACGAACAGCCACCTGTCTCAAAATAGAAAAAGACCTTAAGGCTAGTAATGTGATACCCTAGATTTAGCTTGAAAAGAGATTGATAGTCACTCATATCAACAAGGTGCATCTTCTTTTCATGGGAGCTCATTACTCCACAGTTAAGCGTGCTTGGTGGGGAGCAATCTTAGGATGGGTGACCTCCTGGGATGTTTTCCCGGGTGCGCACGAGTGAGGCCAAAGTGCGCTGGAAAGACTTGTGTTGGTCTATGGGGCTAGTTTACAGTCTCCATGAGTAGTCACCAGCGATCCAAGGGGCCGGGGTGTTACAAATGGTATCAGAGCAACCCTGCGACTGTGGCTGATTATGAGTTCAGCGCACCTAGCGGGGGAAAAGATCCTAAAGTGACGGTCCAACGAGGACGTTGTATTCTTAAGTGGGGGTGAGTATGATACCCCAGATTTAGCTTAAAAAGAGATTGATAGACTACTCATATCAACAAGGTGCATCTTCTTTTCATGGCAGCCCATTTGCTAAGAACTCCACAGTTAAGAGTGCTTGGTGGGGAGCAATCTTAAGATGGGTGACCTCTTGGGAAGTTTTCCCGGGTGCGCACGAGTGAGGCCAAAGTGCGCTGGAAAGACTTGTGTTGGTCTGTGGGGCTAGTCTATAGTCTCCATGAGTAGTCACCAGCGGTCCTAGGGGCCGGGGTGTTACAAGTAAGGACCAAGTATCCTACCTAAATTCTTTTAGGTTTGATGTGCAAACTCAATTTTTTGATTTACTTGATCAAAATGTGATGTTAAAGGAATCTATAGAAATGATGTGAAACAAGAAAACATCATGTTAAATATTGAATTAAGCCAATATAAATTGTTAGGATTAGAAGAAAAATTAAAGACCGAATCTATTCAAGATATAAATGACGATTTTAAGAAGATCAAATTATAGACCTAGAATCCATTAAAAATAAGAATGAAAAGCTAAAGCTTGAATTAAATTCAAGAGGAAAATGGAAAATCAAAGAGGTTCCCAAATGGATTCTTGACGCTAATACTAAAGGAACTGAAGATTTAGGATACAATAAGTACAATAAAAAGAAGGTCTATGTTGATCTCCCAAGTAGTAAGATCTGTTCATTTTGTGGCAAAACCGGGCACATGAAATTTCAATACTTGAAAAGGGAACATCATAACAAAAAGACCCAAATATATGTTGATAGGGTTTGGATTTAAAAATATGACTCATGTATAATCGACAAGGAAACCAAGGATGGCTGGGTTCCACCCTCTAACAATTACTTCGTTTTGCAGGTTCTAGTGAGGAGGAACAACTCATGGTATCTCGACAGTGGTTGTTTGAAACAGCCCGAATCGGCGTAAACAATATTATAATACTGTCTACAAAGCACAACGGAAGACTTATAAAAGTCTGGGCTGAATCCGACCCGTGGCTTGATAGGCAGATAAACTAATATCAGAGTATCTAAAACCTTTTACATTTAAATAAGTGAGTACTATTTACAAAATGTTCTAAAATATTACAATTTAATATACAAATGTCTAGTTTATATTATAACTTTCAAAAAGAAGTCCTCGCTGCGCACTTAAAACATAACAGAAGTAAGCATTGTCTCCACAGCAGAGGTAACCTGAAAATGGATCTACCCCCTCGTAAGGGATAGGCCCCATCAAAGACTGTCAAAAATTTAATTGTTGAGTAATCCAACAAACTATTACATTTATATACAAGTCATTTACGAACATCTCCGATTCAGTCTTCTGCGCATTTGGAACCTCCTTATGAAATATTAATTTATCACAATCTAAACTCTTTTAAAAGACCGTTTGGATCGACATAAATACGAGTAAGAACCTTTAGTTCATAGCGAATCAAAACATGGCTATAAGTTTACAAGCTAATAGTGAAAGTCAAAATACGGCTATTACATTACAAGTAAATAGCGAACTCAAAATACGACAAATGAAACATATGAATTCATTTGCAAAACAAACAAAACTTTATATACCAAACGTATTTATTCAAAACTCATATAAAAACAATAATACAAAAACACTTTAAAACGTGGTAATATATATATGGAACGTCAGGAAGTAGGCTTGATCTAAATCTTGAGAATACGGGTGATCGTCATCACCATAACACGGTTCTTGCAAGAACGAAACGGGACCGGGGGCTCGAGACCGATCCGAATAACCATTACCTATTATCAAGCTATAGGATTTCATAATAATCCGGATATAAATATCCGTTGCCAATTCCCAAAAACGTAAGAGAAGATTTAAAATCCGGAGTGGTCGTGGTTTTCTTTCTATTAGGCCTAGAAAGTTTCCACGTAAAATTCTTGCCCCCATTTTACATTCTTGCATTTGCTTTAGTATTTTATTAGATTTAAATTTCCGAAAAAATAGGGCATAAATACTTATATAAGCAATACAACAATCACTAGTGGAAAAAATGTTATTTACTGCGGTTTTTTCCCCTTTATAGGCTGCGGTTTTGATCCGCAGCATTTATAATAGCCGCAAATGAAAAAAAATTATTGGCTGCGGTCATTAAAACCGCAGCCAATAGGCCATTTTCAGATCAAAAGAAAGAGTAATATTTGCTGCGGTTTTATAAAAGAACCGCAGCCTTTAATGAGACTTGAAAATGAGACTTGTTAAAAAAAATTAAAAAACGACCCAAAACCCAGATCTTCAAAGAAAACGATGAACATCAAAAAACGATGAACCCAAAAAAATTAAAAAAAATCAAAACACAACCCAGAATACATGCAAATGAGACTTGAAAATCAAAAAAAAAAACGAAATCTATAAAATTACAATCCAAAAACGAAGAACATCAAGATCTAAAAGATTACAATCAAAAAACGAAATCAAAAAAATTACAATAAAAAAAAGACGAACATCAACATCAAAATTACAATCAAAAAATTACATCAAGATCTCGTTGAAATCTTCAGATCTCGATCGTTGAACATCAAAATCTTCAAAGTATGCTGCGTTATACCCAGATCTTCATTTCGGAATTTTTTTTCATTTCGTTATACCCAGATCTTCAAAGCAGACGAACATCAACATCAAAATTACAATCAAAGGAAGAATTTGCAAAGGAAGAAGAAGGAAGAATTTGCTAAGGAAGAAGAAGGAAAAACGACGCTTAAGGAAGAAACGGCCATAGCTTATGAAATTAGGGTTAAGGAATTTAGGAGAGAGAATTTGCTAGGGTATATATAAAACGGCTACTAGTTAGGGTTTTTAGGCGCCCATATATTTGCTGCGTTTAGTCTCGAAAATTAGGCTTTAAGTGCTGCGGTTCTATAAATAACCGCAGCTTTTGATATATTTTACATTATTTGCTGCGGTTCTAGCCCAAAACCGCAGCCTTTAATAATTTTTTTTTAAATTGCCCATATATGCTGCGTTTATCTAAAACCGCAGCAAATGAGTCGCAGCAAATATGTTTTTTTCCACCAGTGAATTCACACCCCCCCCCCCTTGTTGCATTCATACTCTCTAAGTATTTCTACACAAATAGTCTAGGAATTAGTTAAGACTCTTCAATAAGTTACTGGAGGGTGCACTTTTAATTGATCTTTCATAGTTGGAATGAATAATAACTTTGTACATATGATTAGAAACTTAGAACAAGATATATCAAGTTTCATTACAACCAAAACAAAATAAAAGGACAAGTTCGAACCACTCGAATTACTTGTCTGATTTTATAGTGTCATTCATACATCAACAACTTTCGATTTCTTCATATTCTAACATACTCCATCAACATAACTAATTATACATGATACCATTTGGATTCATACTTATCCATGTATCCTCAATGATCTAAGACAATAATCAATAGTCTCTAAATTACACTGCTCCTTAGTTTAAAATGCGGGAGGCGCAACGAGACCACTTTTGCACAAAACAATCATAATGAGAATATGAAAAATTCCTAAAGTTATTTTCTTCTTCACATGCTTTATGTTTTTCTTAAAAAAAAACGACAAGTTTTCAAACTTTATATTCTAGTGAAAATAATGAATAAACGCCAAAAAGAGGTGCAACATGAGAACTTCGTAAGAGATCACCCATTCTAGTACTACTCTCGCCCAAGCACGCTTAACTCCGGAGTTCTGATGGGATCCGGTGCATTAGTGCTGGTATGAAAACACACATTAAATCATTGAAAGAATTTGTTTATATGGGCATGGCCCCGCAACAGAAACTCCAAACGCTCCGAAGCTCTAAAATACGCAATCGAGACCCTGATTTCGAGTCATCTTCTTCCTAATGACTCCGTTCCCTGTCCCGGTATTTTCCAATTCCTAAAAGACATTGCAGATAGTAAAAGCCCACTAAATTTGCAACAAAAAGTTTAAAAAGTATTTCTGATTGCTTAAACGCGTCGATGCGTTATACGCAACAATTCGCTCGTATGCGTGTCGTCCCATCTCAAGGGATCCTAATTTTCGTGTGCCTGTAAATTCGAGGATGGGACCCGGTTGCGTATCATATTTTTATAAATTAAGTTATCTCTAGCTATTATAATCTCAAATTCCCCAAAATGACATATTTTGCGAAATAGCGCATTGAATTTGTGAAAAAAAAGGATGAATAAACGCAAAAAAGGGGTGCAACACGAGGACTTCCCAGGAGGTCACCCATCCTAGTACTAATAACGCCCAAGCACGCTTAACTGCGTATTTATGATGGGATCCGGTGGATTAGTGTTGGTATGATCGCATAGCCCTGCAACAGAAACTCCAAACGCTCTGAAGCTCCAATATACGTTATCGAGACCCCGATTTCGAGTCGTCTTCTTCACATGGGGAGTTCGGATGGGAACCGGTACAATTTCTGCTTGCTTGAACGCGTTGATGCGCTATTCGCAACGATTCGCTCGAATGCGTGTCGAGCCATCTCAAAGGATCCTAATTTTCGTAGAGCGCCTAAAATTCACTAAAAAGACATATTTTGCGAAATAGCACCTGGAATTTGCAAAAAAAAGGATGAATAAACGCAAAAAAGGGGTGCAACACGAGGACTTCCCAAGAGATCACCCATACTAGCACGCTTATCTACGAAGTTCTGATGGGATCCGGTGCATTAGTGCTGGTATGATCGCACCCATTTACTCATTGCAACAATTTGTTTATATGCGCATGGCCCCGCAACAGAAACTTCAAACGATCCGAAGCTCTAAAATACGCAATCGAGAGCCCGATTTCGAGTCATCTTCTTCCAATGTGGAGTTGGATGGGAACTGGTGCAGTTTCTGCTTGCTTGAGCGCGCTGATGCGCTCTTCGCAACAATTTGCTCGAATGCGTGTCGACCAATTTCAAGAGATCCCATTTTTCGTGTGCCCGTAAATTCGAGTTCAGACCCGGTTGCGTATCACATTTTTTTAAATTATGTTATCTACGGCTATTATATTCTCAAATTCACTAAAACGACTTATTTTGCGAAATAGCGCCTTGAATTTGCGAAAATAACAGGTTGAATAAACGGAAAAAAGAGGTGCAAAGAGAGGACATCCCAAGAGGTCACCCTTCCTAGTACTACTCTCGCCCAAGCACACTTAACTGCGGAGTCCTGGTGGGATACGGTGCATTAGTGCTGGTATGATCGCACCCATTAACTCATTGTGACAATTTGTTTATACGCACATGGCCTCGAAACAGAAACTCCAAACGCTCCGAAGCCCTGAAATACACAATCGAGCTCCCGATTTCGAGTCATCTTCTTCCAATGGGGAGTTCGGATAGGAACCACTGCAGTTTCTGCATGCTTCAGCGCGCAGATGCGCTCTGCGCAACAATTTGCTCGATTGCGTGTTGACGCATCTCAAAGGATCCTAATTTTCGTGTGCCGGTAAATTCGAGGTCCGGACCCGGTTGCGTATCATATTTTTTTTAAATTAACTAATCTCCAGCTATTGTATTCTCAAATTCACTAAAATTACATATTTTGCGAAATAGCGCCTTGAATTTGCGAAAAAGAAGGATGAATAAACGCAAAAAGGGGGTGCAACACATAGACTTCCCAGGAGGTCACCAATCCTAGTACTACTCTCACCCGTGCATGCTTAGCTGCGGAGTTCTAATGGGATCCAGTGCATTAATGCTGGTATGATCGCACGCATTAACTAGTTGTAACAATTTGTTTTAATGCGCATGGCCCCGCAACAGAAACTCAAAACGCTCTGAATCTCTAAAATACGCAATCGAGACCCCGATTTCAAGTCATCTTCATCCAATGGGGAGTTGGATGGGAACCACTGCAGTTTCTGCATGCTTGAGCATGCCGAGGCGCTCTTCGCAACAATTCGCTCGAATGCGTGTCGAGCCATCTCAAAGGATCCTGATTTTCGTGTGCCCGTAAATTCGAGGTCGGGACACGATTACTTATCATTTTTTTAAAAATTAAGTTGTCTCTAGCTATTATATTCTCAAATTCTCGAAAAAGACATATTTTGCGAAATGCCGCCTTGAATTTCCGAAAAAAAAAGGATGAATAAACGCAAAAAAGGGGTGCCACACGAGGACTTCCTAGGAGGTCACCCATTCGAGAACTATTCTCTCCCTAGCACGCTTGACTGTGGAGTTTTGATGGGATCCGGTGCATTAGTGCTTGTATGATCGCACCCATTAACTCATTGTGACAATTTGTTTATATACGCATGGCCTCGTACCAGAAACTCCAAACACTCTGAAGCTCTACTATACGTAATCGAGACCCCGATTTCGAGTCATCTTCTTCCAACGGGGAGTTCGTATAGGAACCGGTGCAATTTCTGCTTGCTTGAACGCGTCGATGCGCTCTTCGCAACAATTCGTTCGAATGCGTATCGACCCATCTCAAAGGATCCTAATTTTTGTGTGCCCTTAAATTCGAGAGGTCGGGACCTGATTGTGTATCATATTTTTTTAAATTAAGTTATCTCTATCTATTATATTCTCAAATTCACTAAAGTGATATATTTTGCGAAATAACGCCTTGAATTTGCGAAAAAAAAGGATGAATAAACACAAAAAGGGGGTGCAACACGAGGACTTCCCAGGAGAACACCCCTCCCAGAACTACTCTCGCCCTAGCACGCTTAACTTCGGAACTCTGATGGGATCAAGTGAATTAGTGCTGGTATGATCGCACCCATTTACTCATTGTAACAATTTATTCATATGCGCATAACCACGCAACGGAAACTCCAAACACTCGGAAGCTCTAAACTACGCAATCGAGACCCAAATTTCGAGTCATCTTCTTCCAATGGGGAGTTGGATGGGAACCGGTGCAGTTTCAGCTTTCTTGAGCGCGCCGATGCGCTATTTACAGCATTTCGCTCAAATGCGTGTCGACCGATTTCAAGGGATCCTATTTATCATTTGCCCGTAAATTCGATGTTGGGACCCGATTACGTATCACATTTTTTAAAATTATGTTATCTACAGCTATTATATTCTCAAATTCACTAAAATAACATATTTTGCCCAATCGCGCCTTGAATTTGCGAAAATAAAAGGCTGAATAAACGGAAAACAGAGGTGCAACACGAGGACTTCCCAAGATGTCACCCATCGTTGTACTACTCTCGCCCAAGCACGCTTAACTGCGAAGTTTTGATGGGATCCAGTGCATTAGTGCTGGTATGATCGCACCCATTAACTCATTGTGACAATTTGTTTATAATCACATGGCCCCGCAAAAGAAACTCCAAACGCTCCGAAGCTCTAAAATACGCAATCGAGACCCCGATTTCGAAACATCTATTTCCAATGGGGAGTTCGGATGGAAACCGGTGCAGAAACTGCTTGCTTGAGCGCGCCGATGCGCTCTTCGCTACAATTCGCTCGAATGCGTGTCGATCCATCTCAAAAGATCCTAATTTTCGTGTGCCCGTAAATTCGAGGTCGGGACCCGATGCGTATCATATTCTTTTAAATTATGTTATCTCTAGCTATTATATTCTCAAATTCACTAAAATGACATATTTTGCGAAATAGGGCCTTGAATTTGCTCTTAAGCTAACCTTAGATTGAATATTTTTGAAGAGTCACTAGTGGAAAAAAAGCTATTGGCTGCTACTTATTGGCTGCGGTTTTTAGGCACACGCAGCCCATATGAGTAAAAAAAATGTGGTAAAAAAAAAAATTAACAAGGGCTGCGGTTTTGTCTATTGCCCGCAGCCCCAAACTGTAGCCAAAAAAAAATTAGGTAAAGGGCTGCGGTTTTTTAACTGTCCGCAGCCCCAAACACTCTTCAATATAGACAATATAAACCAAAAAAAAAATAATATGAAAAGGGCTGCGGTTTTTTAAGGTGTCCGCAGCCCATTGTAAGCCCAAGCACACGCACAACCCAAAATAAAAATAAAATTGAGAATAAACCCTAATTTGAGCCGTCAAAAATCAAAACCCAACATCTTCCTCTCATATTATTCCTTCTTCTCTCATATGAAAATCCTAATTCCTTCTTCTCTCTTCACTCAAAAATCAAAACCCACATCTTCTCTCTTCACGCTGTCAGATCTTCATTGTGGGCTTTCTTCTTCATTAAAATCAAAAATCAAAACTCAAAAATTTCGAAAATCCAGAATTTTCGTGTTTGGTGATCTCATCAAGATGTCAGATCTTCATTGTGGGCTTTCTTCTTCATTAAAATTTCGAAAACCCAGAAATTTCGAAAACCCAGATCTTCACGCACAGCTTTCTTCTTCTGGGCTTCATTTTCGGTTCAATTTCTAGGATCTTCATTTGCTGGTAGATCTTCATTTTCGGTTCAATTTGATGGTCTTCAAACTTTTTTTCGTTTTTTTCGTTTTTTTTCGTTTTCGGTTCAATGTCAGATCTTCATTGTGTAATATTTATTTTCGTTTTTGTTAGATCTTCTTCTGGGCTTCATTTTCGGTTCAATGTCAGATCTTCATTGTGTAATTTTTTTTTCGTTTTTTTGTAATTTTTTTTGTTTTTTTTTTATTTTTTTCATTTTGTTATATTTTTTTTGTAAATTTTTTTGGTTTTTTTAACTTTTTTTCGTTTGTTGTAATATTTGTTGTAATATTTATTTTCGTTTTTGTTAGATTTATTTGTTGTAATATTTATTTTCGTTTTTTTCATTGTAATATTAGTTTAGATCTTCAATTTATTTTCCAGAAGTTAATTGTTCTAATATTTATTTTGTTGTAATATTTTTGTTAATTGTTAGATTTATTTTTGTTAGATTTATTTTTTCCAGAAGTTAATCGTTCATTGTAAAGTTTTGATCTTCAATTTATTTTTCCAGAAATTAGAATAAAACGAAATTTAAAAAAAAAAAAATTTTTTTTTGAAAATGGATTAAGGGCTGCGGGCATTATGTCCGCAGCCCATAACTTTATCCTATTTGCTGCTACTCCAAGGGCTGCGAGACAAAACCGCAGCCCATACCCATCAAATGCCCGCAGCCCATAGAGATTTTTCCACTAGTGAGTTAATATTTGAATTTTATAATTGTTCTTACTTAAGCCCATGAGTACTAATATTATTCTTTCATTTTCTTAATTAATCTTTTATGACTAATTATATTAAGGATTTTTAGGGAGTTTATATTTGAATTTTATATAAAAAAATATTTTAAGTGGATATAGAGATAAACAAACGTATGGTTGAACAACAAAACGACAAAAAAATTAAAATTAAAAAAAATTCTATTAAAATCGGGTATCCTATTTTCGACCCGTTTTAAACCCGTATCCGGATTCCGGGTACCCGGTTTAAACTGGGTCGGAACCGGATCACAATTTTAGGTACCGAAAAACCGGGTACCCGAATTTCCGGATCCGGGTCGACCCGATATCCGGTTTTGAACACCCCTAGTACAAAGTTCACCAAACTTACAGCCATGGTTATCAAAATCGCGATCTAGATCGTAGGATACGATCCAAATCGGGGCTAGCGACTAGAATCGTGCATAAGATCGGAATCAGTCAGGATCATGCATAGGATCGTGGGCAGGATCGTTAGGATCAACTAGGATCGTTAGTAGGATCGGTCAAAACTACTAATTAAAATTTTTTTTGCCAGTATCTTCGTTCTTTTATGCTTACTCTGGTTTATTTTTATATCCTTGTGTGTATGTGCTATAAGATGTATTATGTGTAGTGCCTATCTTATATATATAGTGTCATTTCATTAAGAATAGATAAAAAAACGGTATTAATAAGTAAGATATATATTTATTTTAAAATTAAAGAAAACTCTTAAGAAAATGTATGGGTTTTAAGAAAATTAAGGCATAACAATAAACATAGACATAATATAACTTGTTAATTCTGTAAATTTGTAGGATCGTCCGATCCTACGATCCGATCCCACAAGTTGATTTCGATCCTACGTAGAATCCCGATCCTGAAAACCTTTCTTACAGCAGTTTTGACGATTTTCAACATTAAGTGAAAGTTCAATTGGATTGACACTAGTTTCACAATGTTATTAGAAGCATTAGGTGAAATGCTTCCTGAGGAAAATGAACTTCCAAAGTCGACATAGCCAAAAAGCCAATGTGTCCTTTCGGGTTAAAGTACCAGAAGATTCATGTGTGTCCGAATGATTGTGTATTGTATCAAAATAAATACGAGAACATAGAAGAGTGTCCTAGGTGTGGGTTATCGCGTCACTTTCGCGTGTAAAATAGCTTAAACTTGGTTTGTTATGCATGAAACTTGGCACACAACACAATTCAGTATATATTATTGTGTTGAAGTTGTTAGATACGAAAATAATTGTAATATGCGTGAAATTAAGGGTTAAGTTGCGTTTTTAACGGTTTTGAACGATTTTTGGCACTTTCGCACTTAAAATAGCTTAAACTTGGTTTGTTATGCACAAAACTTGGCACACAACACTATTTGGTATATATTATTGTGTTGAAGTTGTTAGAATCGAAACTAATTGTCATATGCTTGAAATTAAGTGTTAAGTTGCGTTTTTAAGTGTTTTGAATGATTTTTGTCACTTTCGCGTGTAAAATAGCTTAAACTTGGTGTGTTATGCATGAAACTTGGCACACAACACTATTTGGTATATATTATTGTGTTTAAGTTGTTAGAATCGAAAATAATTGTAATATGCTTGAAATTAAGGGTTAAGTTATGTTTTTAACGGTTTTGAACGATTTTTGGCACATTCGCACTTAAAAAAGCTTTAAATTGTTTTGTTATGCACGAAACTTAGCACACAACACTATTTGGTATATATTATTGTGTTGAAATGGTTAGAAACAAAACTAATTGTCATATGCTTGAAATTAAGTGTTAAGTTGCGTTTTTAAGTGTTTTGAATGATTTTTGGCATTTTCGCGCGTAAAATAGCTTAAACTTGGTTTGTTGTTGCACTGTGTTAGGAACACAAAGTCCTCCTTTCACTGTGATGATCAATATCCAAGAGAGTCCACACAATCTTAATGCGAAGATTGACTAGATATGATCAGCCCAAGGACTAATCTCAATGCAAACCCTCCTAGCTTCACTCATAAGTCAGGCTGTGCACCTCTCACCCTTAGATTGGCTTCACTCACCAACCCTTTATGCATCTTGCCTTGAGTCTTGAATGATTCACTCACACACAAAACACAAGTGTTGGAACAGAACCCTCTCAATTCCCTCTAATGAGCACTTCTCATTAAATTGAAGAAAACTTTGATAAAATGTCTGAATTGAGTTTTTTTACAAGTGAATGATCCCTTTATATAGGGTGTCTTAACAGAAATAACGGCTAGTAGGCTTAGGCATTCCTCAAGCCTTTGTTAAAACACACGTGCAAGTCATGTGCATACAAAAATAAAAGCCTAAACGACTTAAAACAGGCTAAGAAGGCTTTCTAACAACCTGTCGACTGCCCCACCTTGCTGGTGCTCTCTAGGGTTCCTTATGGACAACCAGTGGGGTCCTAGGGCATTTTCAGCTAGGTCCATGTGCAAGGGTGACGTCCATGCCCTGGTTCAAGTCTAGGTTGCTCAGGTCTTGGCTCAGCAAGGCCAGTAAGGTTTGCGGACAGGCAGTCTAGTGCATAGTGTCTTGTGCCCTGGCTTTCTGTGCTCCTATGGTGTTTTCTTGCGTTGTAGGGTTTCTCTTGGGCTTTTCCTGGTTGGGGCAGGTATTAGGTCGTTGCTAGATTCCCCCATGCCCTTGGTGGGTCCTGGCTCCTTCCCATTTAGATTTGGTGCACGTGTCTTCCCAGTAAAGTGTTCTGAAGGTTGTTCTGTGCCCTGGACTTGAGTGCTCTTTTGATGGCTGGTTTATTCTGGCTCTTGTACAAGGAAATCATCAGTGTGTTGCTCTGAACATGGTTCAGTTATGCATGAAACTTGGTACACAACACTATTTGGTATATATTATTGTGTT